>VZRR01009797.1:107287-241171 GCA_013398015.1 Oreocharis arfaki | reverse complement strand
GAGGGTGGGGGCACCGGGCTGAGGGGGCCCGCGGGGAGGGTGCGGGCACGGGGCTGAGGGGGCCCGCGGGGAGGGTGCGGGCACGGGGCTGAGGGGGCCCGCGGGGGGAGCCGGCGATGCCGGCCTGTACCCGGCTGCAAGCGGAGCCGGCGATGCCGGCCTGTCCCCGGCCGCGAACGGAGCCCTCCATCCCTCGAGCCCTCCCTGCCTCAGTCCCTCCGTCCCGGGCCTCTCCGCCTCCCCCCAGCCTGTGTGGGCCGCTGCCCGCCCGCCCCGGCAGGGAGCGCTCCCGGCTGCGGCGGAGCAGTGCTTTCCTCGCTTTCTAACAAAGGCAGTGCGCGGAAGAGTTAACCCCATTGCAGGAGTGTGTTGCCAGGCTGTTTTCGTGTGTTTTCATGCATTCTGAAGACGTTTCGTGCACTTCTTGTACAAAGTAGTACCTGCAATGACAGTGGTAAATCAGGGAAACAACAAGTAGCTGAAAGAACTGAAATTTAATAGAAATGTGATTTATTTTCACATGCAATTACCAAAGAGCAGTGTTAAACCAATTGCAGTGGAGAGTTAGGAGAATGTCCTGAAATCTGTGCAATGCATGCATCAAATCTGTGCAATAAATGGGTGAAATCAGTAATTTCACTGGAGAGAGGCATCATCTTTGTACATCAACATAGTTATATAGACATATAGTAAAAAATAAAATTTGCTAATAAATAAGGTTGTAACTGCTTTATAGTCCCTAAAAGTGTGCAGGGGGGACTTGGAAGGCAGAACCAGGAGGTGGTTGTCAGAGTGCTGTGTCTTAACTTATTCAAGCACTGGATAACACCTCTGAAACTGTTAAAATACCTCACAGTCATGAGAAGTGGTTTCATTCTTTCATATCTGTTTCTCTAGAACTTCTTTTCTCACAGGTACCACATATTCTGAGCATCACAGAGGTGTGAGTCCAAGTGTGGCAAAGGTAAAAACTGTGAAAAAAGAAGGTTAAAGAATTTCTTACGAAGAAATTTGTACCTTCTGATTTTCACTGAGCTTGTGCCTTGGCTCACACTGATAGAAGGAAGCAAGCAGTTCTGTGTTCTGGTCCATTTTAAGTTAAATGATTTGAAACCTCTAGAAGTCATTATTTTCTGTTGCTTTTACATTATGCACAGGTAGCCTTCAGTACATGAGGATTATCTTGTCCATATGAGCTGTTGGTGTCATCTTGTAATTTACATACTAATTGCTCGCAGTCTTTAGCAGTAGAAAAGTGAGCTGTCCACAATTCAAAGGATTTCTTAATTATGAAAGGAAAGTACTTCATGGTAAAGAGTGTAGCCAGTAATTATCTACTGCCAAGTGTCAAAACACATGTAAAATGGATGTTAACTGCTGGGAACAGAAGGAAGTTGATTTCTTCTGTGGCAGTTTGAGGCTTCTAGCATGAAAAAGAAAATAATTGTTCACATAGTCTGTTAATTTCAAATGTAACAGTGTTTTCTGTGTGGTGATGGCACTCAGGAGAAATAGTGTAAGAACTCTGGAGCTGAAAATTCGGAGGTGCGCTAGGTTATACACAGAGGGACCATTGTCCACATGAGTTCTGAGCTCTTCTGAGGGCTTGTATCACAGCTTGCAGCTGGTGGGACTTTTCCTTTATGCACACACTCACTCTTCATGTCTATGGGCAGCAGCAGAAATTTGGTGGGTTTTAACAAGTCCCACCACCTGATCATAGACTTTCTTGTGTCATCCCCTCATAAAGCCAGAATGAAAGGGTTTTTACCCTTTTTAGCAGCGTAAAATGCATCTTGGATCTAACTGGAGGATTTCTCATGGAAGTCATAAATGTGAAACTTCTTTAAATTTGCCCTTTTGCTGTAAAAGAGTCCAGCTGGTTTTGGTTTTGCTGTGTGCAGCTGCAGATACTTCCGAAGTTTAGAAAAGCATAATAACTTGGAGATATGTGCCTAAAAAAGTTTATGCAGACATCTAATATGGCATTTGCACACTTTTTGTACCACAGCTTGAAGATCTATCAAAACACTAGAAATAACTTTATATATTAGTGCTTCAATGAGAACATTATCAGTTTTTGTTGTTTTCTGTACATTGGCTAAGTACTTTTAACTTTCTGTTTTCAGATTTGTCTCCCTCCTGTTTTTAATTTTCTGCTTAATCTTTGTAGTGTATTTTATTTTCAGTACTATTTCTTGTAATTTTGTGTATAGCTTCAGTCTCTTACTTTTGATAACTTCTGAATAGCTGTATTATGGTGATGTGTCTTGCTGCATATGCACTGTTAATGTAAATGTGGTATTTTGTGTTGATTAAGGTATAAAGTTCTTGAGGGCATCTGTTCAGGTTTGCATGTATAATTTCTTTTCCTACAATGTTTCACTTAGGCCTTTTCTGAAATGTCTGTATTATATTTTCTTTACCTTTCTGTACAGCGAATCCCTCTGGGCTGCTTTTCTGAGAGCTCTAATTATCATACTGTCTCTAAGACAATTACATAATTAAGTGGTTTTCATTTTCATTCTGAATTTGGTAATTATAACAAAAACACTGGAAAGTGTGTCAGCTGCAATGTGAAGAAACTCAATCAGTAAAAGAAAATGTACCTAGAAGAAAAACACAGTTGAGAAGATTCTACTAATAACCGATAAATGAAGCAAAAATTAAGAAGAAATAGAAATAATTGAGCTTCCTGGACTCTTTGAGACTGTTACTTTAAATTATAAAATTTTTGTATCTTTGATGATTGCAAAAATGTGATGCTCCAATGAAAATTTATAAATAGAATTGTAAGAGTTAAACATTTACCGAAGTATGGTAGAACAGAGTGCTGAAAGGGCAGCTGTTTTATTGTTTCGTAATTTTCCATATTTAATATTTTAAAGATAGATTCTTGTTTTGCTCTCCCTACTTCAAGCGCTGTGTCAGTCACGTGTGTGTACTTTTCATGTTTTATTGAAACAGATGGCATATCCCCTCTTTCAAGGCTTAGGCAAGGGGAGCGTAGGAAATAGGGTAGGATTAAATTATTTTGAAACAAGAAGACATCTTTCTCATATCCTATTTCTCATACACCTGTTAGTCTTTCGAGCAAGCGGTGACAGTAAACACTCAGAAACGGGGCGTGTGTTTTGGTTGTGGTGTTCTGAGAACCCTGCCCTGTTCTTCAGTATTCAGTTCCTATGACTACCTGCTTTGCAAAACAGAAGTCTGAAAGTTAGCAGCTGAGCTTGACAGAGCTCAACAGTAATACTCCTACCAGCCACAAAGGGAGCAGATCAGGCATTTTTTCCAGCTCTATTAGAAAACCTCTCCCCTAAATCCACCAAAGTCACCCAAGGCTGAGTGCTTTTGAGAATCAGGTCATCTCTTAAAGCGTATAAACATGAGTTCAGCTGCCTGATTTTCAGCTTTTCATTGTGAAGATGTTGGACAAGATGAATTTGTACAGAAATACTACAAAGTCAGGGTTTCTGGAATTTAATGTATGTATATATGCTCTGGGGAGGGTTTGGAATGCTGTGAGTAAAATGCATCTTTCTGGCCTCTGGATTCTGTATTTATCATACACAAATGTATGAAACATTATCCTGCGACCATGTGGTGCAGGGCTTGTGAGTGGAACAGCAGTGGCATGTCTGGAAGTCCAGATGAAAGAATGGCTTAGAGCAGTAAGAGTTCCTGATTCAGTCAGAAGTTTCACATACGGTTATGCTGCACATCCGTGGGTGTTCAGGCAAGTATTTGTGCTGGTTGATGAATTTCCATTGGATCCTGCAGGAATGTCTGTTCAAATGTCTGTTACATTTCCATCAGAGTAGTGGCTATGAGTATTTTTAATTTTAACATCTACCTTAATACTTACTAAGTTAGTACAATAGTTGCGTGAAATGTACAAGACGTTTATTTGGGCCTCAGTCCTAACCGACTGCTGGTAAAACAGATTTCCCAGAGCATGGGAATTCTCTATTTGTGTTTGTGCAAATAGCATAGAACTTGATCACAGAGGAAACCTGGTCAGGCAATCATTTAAAATTATCGTCCTTCCTCATATAAACATCACTCGTAGAATTGAGACCTTCAGGACCTGTTTTGAAATATGTTTTGAGAACGCTGTGATTCTAAAGATATAATTCACTTCCAGATTTATGGTAAAAAAAGTTAGAAATGAAGTGCCTGCAATTTAGCATTTAAATCAGTCTCTGAGTTATAGCGAAACTCAGGGTGAAACCTATCCTGGTAATCCTGAGAGTCTAACTTCTTGATGTGACCAGGGAAAGGATTAAATGGGTCAGGGGTCTCATTTAGTAAAACAAATCCTGTTTTCCCAGAGGTTTCCAGGGACTTTCTTGGTGCATACTGGATTATTTTGAGACTCAAAGCATCAGAAATTTGAGCTGGCATAATGAAATGTGTGCAGTTCAGAGCTGTGCATCTCTTAACTCCACAGCTGTCACATGGCTGTGATATGTGGCCCATAGCTAGTCTGTGGTGTTCTGTTAAACAACAAAAGTGGTACTGTTTTCAGTTTCAAGGCAGGGGAGCAGTCCACGAGAAACTTGAAAACATTCACAGATATTTGGCTCCAGAACCTGGGGAGTTGGTTTGAAGGACTAAGTTCTTGCGTGATTTTTTGGGAGGCCTAAACATGCTTGTGTCAGGTTACATTTCATATCAGAAATTTAATGACCACAACCAAATGTTTCTCTAGTTTTCCCATGGATGCATTTTACGGTTGTATCATAGTTTTTCTGGTAAAACACACTTCAGATATCAGATTTTTATTCAGCACTCACAAGCCCACATTTGCCACTCAGCTTTCAGTGAGCAGCCGCTGCTGGCAGAGTGCCAAGAAGGTGTCAGTACAAATTCGCATTTCAGAAGACAGAAGATCGCATGGGCATGTTAAGATTCATTATCGATCAGGACTTTGTCTCCACAAATTCAGGTTATTATTTTCGCTGGAGTCAGGAGTCATACTGCTTTGATGAAGAAGTAACTTGGACCTTATCCAGCTATTGATATTTCTAAAGTGATGATCTGGCTCTAAATCTGGCCGCAATGATGCATTGCCTCACCACACAGATCTTATTACATGTGCCTGTCATTAGTAATGCTTCTGACTTCGACTTTTGAATGCCTTGAGCACAGAGCCTAGTGGTTTTTGTTCTAATAGGTTCTGTGTGTAAGGCAATCCTTTTACTCTTGTATAGTGTTTCCAGTGGATTGCTTACTACTGACAATCATGCAAAAAAGTTGCTGGGTGTGCAAAATGTGCTGCTTGGAAAGACTGTGCAGTACCAGAATACTTTTGTATAAACAGGTAATCTACACTGATTTTCACCACAAAAGTTCCAAATTTAGTATTAAGTTCAAAATGACATGTCATTGTCTTAAAAAAATTCTTATTTCTCACGTTAATAAATGTCTCTGTATTACTCAGCAGTACTATGGGCTAGTAAAAATTTTTACTGCAGCGCAGAGAACTCCAAAGTCAGTGGTCAACAGTTTCTCCCTTCTTTGCTAGAGCTTGTATGAGTTGGTGGAAATGTCAGTGAGGCACAGAATGAGTAATGAAGCCTGGATTTGGTCTGGTGTTTTTGGCTGCCAGTGACTCTACCTCACTTGGTTCACCCTGTGTGACAACACCTGTAGCACAGCAGCAATACTTGTGTTCCTGCAGACCTCTGGCAGAGCAGCCACTGCGAATCCCCCTCCACCTGCACTGTGAGGCTGAAATGCAACCCAAGCAAGGCCAAAGTGATTTTGCTTGGAGAGCAGACATGGTCTGAAAGCCAGGGTTCCCTTTTTCATGAACATGCGCTACCATCAGTTCAGCGCTTGTCTGGCTGCTTAACCAGCCTAGATAATCAGATGCCAGGTGATACTCCTTTTGCAGTGCTGAGCAATATTTTAAGTAAAAGCTTGATGACTGGACTACGTATGTTTGGCCCTTCCAATGAAATTTTTCAGATCCTGGCTTTACAGATGTGTATTCTAGGTCAAAGCCATCTCATTTTAGTGTACATGTCTCTGTATAGTGTACTATTGTATGCTACACTATACAAGGGTAACATTGTAGATGTCAGTGTTTACCATTGTAGATACTCATATTGATAGTTTGAGTGCCATATTTCAAATTAATGCAAAATATTACTGCATTCTGCTTTACCTTGGGATACATGTGATAATAAGCAAAGGACATTGGTTGGTATTTCATTATTTAAGGGTACATCCAGGCTTCCTACCATGTACGTACCTCAAGATTTTTGTGTGGTTTTTATTTGTGTGTATGTTTTCAGGCTCTTGCCTTTTGCCATTTGCCCTGTGTTCATGCCTTTTTCATAAGCCAACTAGTAGAGTCATTGCTGCAAATCCAGTAATTTTTGCTTTTTTATTTTATTTGTCGTGAGCAACAAAAGCCCCAAACATAATTCTAGCTTTATATACCTTCCTAAATACATTTTATGCGTAGTATGAATTCAGTAAACCCTTTGACCTGGTTGAAAGGATTTTCTTATTTGTTTTTCTTTCATTATTTTAAATAAAGGTAAATTAATACAATTTAAAACTTTCCACGAAAAATATTTATTAATCATTACTTGAGTGCATAATAACAGGAATCCCCCAACTTTATTTAAAAGTATTGAAATATTATTTAGTTGAAACCTCAAGCAAACGAAATCATAGCGGTGCCTTGCCTCTCTGAGTCTTGCACTTCACCCACTACAGAAATTAGAATATGGAAAAATAAAAAATCTAATACCAGTGAGATAAAACCAGCACAATGCAAAAGAAGATAATTATATTGCTCAGCTGTCACAAGGGCAACATAAAAAAATGAAGTGACTCATCTCCCTTCACAGGCACAGCCTGCTCAAACATACATATATAATTATTTATTTGTATGGTTTTGATTCTTTAGCCAAATGTCTCTACTTTATAATGTGGTTTAACGACTTGGGGATTTTTGTTCAAAGAGTTAATTTATAGTTTTATCATTGAACCACAAAAAACTGTTGTGGGCTGCAATGTAATTAAATCGCATGCAAGTGCTGTATATCATTAAATCTTACTCTTTATGAGTACATGAGTTCAAAGACAGCTCTCCTGCGAAGATAAGATACAATATGCAGTGATCAAGGGCTGCTTTCTAGTGTAGTCATATTCCTTACCAAACAAGTGTATCAGACAAGGGTATGCTCAAGACCTAAACATCAAAACATTTTCATATTGCATTATAATTTTGACTTTGGAGGTAAGTGAACAATTGATTCAGAAAATTTCTTAAAATAAAGGGTTTCATATTTATAATTCATAAGTGTATTTTTGAGAGTTTGACCTATGATGTTATAAGCAAAATCTATAAAAATTGCAATATGTAAAAATGATGTACAGAAAGAACACTGGTATGGAATCTTTGAATAGTAATTGCCATTGACTCAAAAAATTTGACAAAATGTCATACTCCTGCTAGGTGGAGAGTCTGAAATAAGAAAGAAAGGTTTTCAGGGTAGGAGATACACTTTTTTAGAGAACTTTTATGCAATCCTCAAGCTGAACAAAGTGTAACAGTTTTGTCTTATAGACCTTAATGTAAAAGTTAAGGCTGTGCAAATAGTATTCATGCTAATTTAGCTTTTTTAAATTTTATTTTTCTTTTTTTAACTGGAAGTTATTCCAGTATTTTTGGACAGTGTGTTAGTGGTTCATGTTTGCTGAAGTTACTTGGATGAATTTGAAATTTTGGATTTTCAGACAGTGGGTTATTTACAAATTGTTTGCTTTGACTGTTCGCCCTGCTCTATTGGTTCATTCTATTGAATCTAATTAATCAGTGTAAATTCCAATATGTGCAATGACTGCCAGAGAAAATGAGAGGAACCCTTTTGCTTCTCTGAATGGCATCAGGAGGTGCTTTGGCAAATCAAACTGCATTGGCACACTCCCGCATCTTTGTCAAAACAAAAATGAGGAAAAAAGATAAATATAGTAAAAACAGATCTTTTTGCGATATTATATTAGTATGAAACCCAGAAAGCTACTGTTAAAATAGGAAACTTTCTCAGCTCTGTGAAAGTCAAACTGTTGCAGATAGCAGGATTACAGAGTGAAAGTAATGGTAAACAAAAAACTTGCTGACTGCTGTCATTTTTTGTCAATCTCAGCAAATATCTGCTCACAGACAAGCATCATATAGTGACCCACTTCCTAGAACTGATTTTCCCTTCTTTTATTTTTTGCAAATCTTTTGAAAAATTAGTTCAAAGAGAATAAAAAGGGTGACACTATGGTTGAACTGTCTGTAATCTAACTTGGTGGAAGAAATGTGGCTGTTTGGTATGAGTTCCCTCCCAACTTAAGGAAAGAAAACAAGCACTGTGAAAAATTAGTTCAGCCAGTGCAGTAATAGGTCTGTGTGATAGGTCCTTTGGGGCTATGAGTTTGTTTGTGCAAACAAGAGATGCAAGATGAGCTTACTTAGATGTAAATCCTTGGTATGGATATGAGATGGTGCCAATGCCAAAAGAGATTGGGAAACTGTCATGCGTTCAGTACAGACCCACTGACGCAGTCGGAGCAGCTGTGGGAAGAGGCTGAGGAGCTGGAGCTGACTCAGCTGGGAGCAGAGGTGTCTTTGCGTAGGCTTATGAGGAAGCCATCAAGGAGATGGAATGAGACTCTTCACAGTGATGTAACATCCATAGGCCGAAACAAGAGGAACTGAGACAGAATATAGGAGAACACTTCTCACACTAAGACCAGTCAAGCAGTCCCTTTCAATCTGAATTGTGATCCTGTTTCACTGGAAGATGTTACTGTCGAGGCCAAATGTACTGTTGGGTCAGTTGTTGGATCTCCACTTCTGTCTTATGAAGTCATTAAAATGTTAAAAAAAGGTTCTCTAAAATGTTCGAAAATCATATTCTGGCTATTTGAAAAAACTAAAAAGTCAGAAAGACAACCCACATTCTCCATGGCTTGGTGGATTTTACAAATACCAGTTCTTGATTTGGTTGTCTTAATTTCTAATCAATGCAAACGTTCCCATCATAAATGATCTGTGCTAATTTCACACTATATGGAAAGAAAACATTATGAAGAAAGATTCCAAAATAGTTAAAATATTTTTTTTTCATAATGGCTTGGAAGTTGCATTTTCGTAGTCCATTCTCCTTTCAGTCTCTCCCTGGTAACTGTTGTGTTCACAGCACCATTTGCGTGCTTTACGTGGAACACGGCTCTTCGGAAAGCTGCCTGTGTCAAATCTGCAGGGATTCATTTTGCTTTATGAGGAAGGCACAGAAAAAGACATTTGGAGTAGAGATTACTGACTCCATATGCAATCCTGAAAGCAAATACAGACTCAAACCATGGTTTCCCTTACCTTTTATATCCTCTGTGTATGTCCCAGCACTACCTGGTTTTTTTGACCAATTTCATTCTTTTATTTCTCATTGCTGCTATTACTGAGGGTTATTTGGAGCTTGCTGCAGCACCAGGGTGCAACTGCAGTTTCAGGAAGAACTCCTTCACTAAAGCAACCAGTGATAGGTGACCTTAAGCTCAAAGGAATATGTCTGGTGGAGTGCTCACTCCTGAGTTAACATTTTGGAGGGCATACTATTGATGCTATCACTGCCTTTAGGCTCAACATCTGCTGCTCTCTTCTCATTTGAGGGTTATCATTTGAAGGGATTCTTTGGGACACATGCTCCTTAACATGTGTTACGAAGGTCAGAAGTCTACCTCCGCTATGCCTCTTCTCTGTGACGCAGTAGAGGTTTTTCCACAGAGCACCAGTCATGCAAAGTTAGCAGAGGAGAGTTTCTGGATGTCTGCTGGTCTCTGCTGTCCTCTAAAGACATGTCTGAAGGCAGCATGGCTGGAAGTGCCCTGTCAGGTTCCAGTCCCAGAGCTTTGCTTTGAGGTGGTGTACAGGGCAGCTGGAGTCTCTGAAGCCCTGTGGGGCTGTCAGTAGGCAGAGGGCTGGTAGATGGATGTCAGAAGTAATTGGTGCTGGGGCTTTCTATGAAAATTGATCCATAGCTGAGAGGGTGTAAACCCTCACTCCTGGCAGAGAAAACACTTCTCCATCTCACCAAAAAAAAAAAAGGCTTTTGAGATAATGGATCACATTGCTGTCACATCTGTGTTACCCTTTTCCAGGGAAGGGCAGAGTCCATGATTATGAATCATCTTGATTTTGAGAGGAATGAGGATTGCCTCTCGAATGTACTGATGTGCATGGTGAGGAAGAGTAATACAGAACACTGAGAGATAGGCTTAGAATTATGAATTATAGCTATAAGCTAAGACTGGAGCTCAGATTTTAATTTAATACTTGAAAGTAAATAAGGGGTTTTTTTAATGCTTCCTGTTTTACTGAAAGTGAATATTATGTTTGGTAGCACTGGGCTTTAGAAGTTAGGATTTGCAAGAAGAATTGCAAGAGAAAATAGAAGTTTTAAAAAAGCAAGTTGACAGAAATAATTGACATTTTCAATACACATTTCTAAAGACAAGAAATAAAAAGGCATTTGAATCAGATGACAAAAAGTTTCTTTTTAATTAGAGTCTCCTCTGTTGTCATTGTGCCACTCATGATTTTTCATTGTGTTCCTAAAACCTCTTTAGTTACCTTTCTGTAATGATGAATTTGAGGGCATGGTATTGCCTTTACATCCGTCTTGTTCTTCAAATCTGTTATAATGACCTGTTCATAAGTCAAATTTAATGTCTATAGGGTTTCTGAAAAAAAAAGGGGAACAAACAGGGAGACAAGAAAAACCCCACCAGCCTTGATTTAAATAAGAATTACTGTATGGGGCAGCATGAATGCACTATTCAATCAGGAAACTCAAGGGAAGAAGGATTGCAAAGAATGAAAAAGGAATGGGCTTGTGAGTGTTGTCCATGTGTATTACACATGGAAGGTTTTCCTAGCATAACCAACACTCATTTTTTAGCCAAGTGCTTGACATTACAAAATGCACTATTCAGCATTTGGAATTAGCCAGGCATATTGAGTTTTCTTATCCTGGGTGTCTGCCACAGTCTGGGGGTTTTCTTTGTGTCCAAATAGTATAGCTGGTTTTGTAAAAGTTTTTCTTTTTGCCTACTGTTTAAAAATCCATCCATGCTTGAACGTGCTATAAACCAGGTAAAATTGTTAACTTGGGCCCTGCCAGACCTTAAAGTACCAGGATGAGGAGGGAGGGCATGGTGGGGAGAGAGGGGGTGAAATGAGTGTCCGTTTAAACATTTTTCTTGTTCTCTCTCATGCACGTGGGAAGAAAGCCATTCAAGGTGGATGCCGATGGCACAGAGATGTGATCTAAGTAACTGGGGCAAAGAAGATGAGATAGAGAAATTAAGACTAGACATTGTTGCTGCAGCAAAGAAAGGCTAATTTTGAATGCTGCCACTTGCTGATAAGGGAAAGACGGACAGGTGATTGGGAAGGACAGCCGAGTGATACTGGGAATCTGTGAGGAGGAAAAACAGATACCATACAGATCAGCACTTGGTAGAAAACAAATGTTTGAAACTGTTAAAGTAATGCCTGATCCCACGGAATTATGGTGTCTCATTATATTTCCTTAACCCTTGTGAGCTTTAAATTGTACTTTTAACGGTCTTTTAAAGGCAGTTAAATAGGTGTAGCCTCTCCACACATGGCACTTTAAAAGAGCTATGTTTTGTGAGGTTTTACCCTTATGTACATGAATTGTGTCCTATCTGTCCACTTCCACCATCTGAGCTGTAAAACCTGGAGTGATATTCTCTACCATATACAGCAGAGACTAAAGAAAATATTCCTAAGTGTTGGCAGTGGTAAGAGTGCTACAGAAAAGTGCTTTAACAAAACCATTTCTTCCTTTTTCCAGTGTGCATTTCTGTAGAAAACTGGTATTCCCTCCAAAATTTTAATATAATGAAAGAACGCTATAAAATAATTAAATCATTTGCAGTACATTTTGAAAAGAAACCTAAATGATTTAAAAAGAATGGGGGAAGAAATATCATAGCAGCCTTTTAATAATCTCGAATAAAATACAGTGACTAACAGATAAAAATGTCATGAACTTTTCTGGCTACAGAAATCCATAAGAAGCTCAGAAACAGTTGATGTAATTTGCTTAGTTCAATCATGTTAATAAAGACTTCATTTGTTTCACTATTAAGAATTTTTTAATTGGCTCAAATATGCCATTTGTTTTGACTTTGTTTCACATGCTTAACTCCCAAAGGGTGTCTCAAAGCTCCATTCTTTCAGAGAGGAAAAAAAAATTTAGGGATAACTTCTCAGTTCTTTCTATGGCAGTATTTGAAAAATCTGGGTACATTCGCACAGGAAAGTAAAAAACCCAAGACCTCACTATGCTTCTTTCACCTGAATTCAGTCATCTTGTCATATCTGAGGAGGGATTCCTGAATTCCCAGAATCAAGAAAAGGTCATTTTAAGGAACTCTGGCTTATTGGTGTACTTTCAGATAGTATCTTCTGAAAAATAGCTTTAATCCATTTGTATAGTGCATTATACTTGGAATAAAGAGCCGAAGAATAAGTAATCCATTTCTGTACAGAAAAACCTTGATATTCCCAGAGTTTTCCCACAATGCTCAATCACTTTAATCTTTTGCCATTGTTTCCTTGTATTTATTTCAAAGTTTAATTCCGATATTGCTGCAGTCTACAGAATTCACCAATAAAATCCTTCTTTAAAGAAGCACATTTTCCTGTGCTGGATACTCACAGCACTCCAGGTAGACCCATTATTGAACTCCTTCCACTGAACTTCCAAAGTTCTTCTGTTGAACTTTGACCCTTTTCTAGCCCAAACAGCTTCTTACAAAACCACTAGTGACCAAGTGGTTAGTAAACACAGGGCTAGCAAACCTCTTCCGGGTTTAGTGTTTACTTTTCCTGGTGACATCACTGATAAAGAGTTTCCACTTGTTTTAAAACAGGTACAAGACCCCTTTTGTAAAAGTAATCCACGTTTTCCACCTAAGTCTCCTGTGCAGCTCTCTGGTGGTAGTGGCAGGTACGAATCATCTCCAGGCCCCACTTCCAGCTCTGCTGCAGGGTTCCTGATGCCTCTCAGTTGATCTCTTTATGTTGTTTAATGCTCACATTTTTCTGTGGGCAATGGAAAGGGTAACTTATCTTTCCCCTTGTGTCTTATACTGAGGGCTCATTGTAGCAGGGATCACTTGTAAAAGATGTCTGAGATCATGTCTTGTAAATCTCTAGGATTTTATCTCTGGTCTCTTTGGTGGTTTTCAGCTATTTAGGGATAGAAGTGTCATCTTTAGCATTTTTTGAATCAAAACGTAATGTACTGAGTTCAGAAGTGCTAGATATCATCATTGCTAAGAAAATACTTCCAGATAGCCAGTGGTTCAGTCACTGTGAGGTAAAAGTACAGCATATCCCATCCTTCTCTTTGAAGGAATCAATATGTCTGTACTTCCTTGACCCAGTGACATTTTTTTTGGCTTTTTCATATTAAGCCTTGAGTGTAAGAAATATGAGCAATATCTTTCCTAGTCTTGAAAGGTCTTGTAATACATCCAGAGACAAAAATCATATTATTCACAGCAGCCTTGGTGCTTGTTAGAAAATCTGTATCATTCCAGCTACCGACACTAACATGAGAAAATAAGAGAAAAGCAATGTTGTGTATTAATCTTTTTAAACTGCAAACTGCTTTCTCAGCAATCAGAGCTGTACACTGATGCAAATCAGATGCTTACATAGTGCTTTATACAAGGATGGTGACAAGAGCTGTGGTGATTGTAATACTCTTGCTTTGTTCAGACTGTGTTGTCCTTTCACGTCAAAAAAACCCCACTGACAAATTAACTGCTTGAAATGGATAATTCTAAAATGACCCAAGAGTCAAACACATCTCTATACTCTGCTGACTTTTCACCTAATTCTTTTTTGTTGGGTTGTTTTGTTTTGTTTTGTTTTGTTTTGTTTTGTTTTGTTTTGTTTTGTTTTGTTTTGTTTTTCTCCCGAGGTGCTTCATGGAGCGCACCAAGATGAAGATCCCCTTTTCAGTGCCCCATCTTGGGACAGCTCTCTCGTACTGGATGCACGTGCATGCGCTGTGCAGAGTGGCACATGGCTAAGATTAGGATGTGGTCTTTAGCTGGCATACTGATGAAAAGGCAGCTCCTAATCTAAGACATGTGCTCCCACATCACTGCGCATCCTGACTTAATACAAATTATAGCATTTATGTCTGGCTGTGCAGTAGCTCTTTTCCAACAGAGCCATGTCAGGAATCAGATTAGAATCTAATCTTGATTCTTTAAGTTAGTTAGTATCAAAATAAGCATGTGTATGCTAAACACATCTAGTGCTGGTTTGAATCTCTAAAGAGATTTCTTTCCTCTTACTTATTTTCCTCCTCCATTATCCCTTTGCAAAGGTCTAGTCTCCAGCAGATGAGCCAAAGAGCACATGAAATATTAAAGACTTTGTTGAAAATCAATTTATTTAGAACCGATGAATGTGATATCCTAATAGAAACTGTATTTGAAGAATTTTGTGTGCCTATATCCAACTGCGTTGTAAAAATGTAGTATGAACTTTTTACGTTTCAGATATTCGGTGGCATTGATGACAGAGATGGTGGAGCTACTGAACCCAGCTGATTAGAGATATAGAGATATATCCGAGTAACTCTTTTTTCATTGCTAGATGACATGCATAAGCATCAAAGCTGTCTCAATCAGCCTTAATCATTTTGAACTTATTATTTTGTCCATGTTTCTTGTCTTAATCTTTCCGTAGTATAAGATAAGGCAAGCAACATTTAATGAAGAGTGAATTCAGTCAAAGTTAGTAGCAATTTGACATAAAAGTTTATTTGAAGCTTTGTGGTAATTGCGGAAACAAACCAGAATATTTTGAGTTTGGGGAAAAAACACTGAGTATATTTTTGTGCTAAAAAGAATATTTATAAGGATATTAATACGTAGAATTTTTTAAAGTACATGTAGCATATTCCTTTCCAATAAAATATTTTTACAGCAATGTGAAATTACTGTGCAAGTAGTATAGCTAAGGCCAAGTTGTGAGCAGGGCAGAATATGAGATGGTAAAGAAGAAATTGTATCAAGAATTTGGATGATCTCCTTTTACTTCCTCCGTATCTATTTTCTGGAGTCACCAAAAGCACGAGTGCAGAGTTCTTTTGCTGCAGAGTGATGAATGAAGCACGAATAGCTTCACCAGCCAGGAAAGGAAACAGGAGAAAGAAGGCAAAAGAGAAAACAATGGTTGAGAAAGTACCAGATATATTTGTCCAAAAGTTTATGCTATCCATACGTCAGTGGTACAGTATTGTGAATATTTGCATCATACTTAGAGATTTCGACTGAGATCATGCTGTGTTGGCTATTTTAAAAGCACATAGAAATGAGATTTTTTTTCTAAAATATTCTGAGCATTTGAGACAAAGAGGGTTTGGAAGAAAAGCAGGTGTCTAACATACCTTAGATTCTGAGTTTGATTGTGGTACTGATCTGGTATAGATTGTGGTCTGACTGCTGGCCAGAAACAATGTATTTCAAATGTCTATTTATATATGAAATGGCTCACCCTATGTCAGAATTCTGATCAGTGGCTGAGCCAGGAATAGATCCAGGTTACCTGGGAAACTAGTTTATTTTCTTATCCTGAGGTTAACTTATTATGTATAATGTCGTCATAAATTAGCTGAATGAAATCCTCTCCTACCTCCCTTCATTTCAGATATTTGGTGTCATTAATTGTATTTCCACATTATCTGACTTCCCATGGTTATTCCAGTATATAAACACCCTCACCAGATAATTTAATCTCTTCCTCACAGGAGAGCCCTGTGTAAGATACTGATAAAAAACCTAATAAGAAATGGCGAGTAAAAAGAACTTGGTAACAACTGTCATATCTTACGTCAAATGCAACCTCTAACTCATAATGCCATAAATAAAAATTTATCATTTATGAGAATTATGTTATGTTTTTCAAGCTTGCTGCTATTATAGGTGAAAATTTTATGGAAGACAGTAAAAAACTAAAAAAAAATTCCATCCTCTGCTGAGCTTCTACTACAATCACACATTCAATTGAATTGGGACATTTTAATGTAGCATTTGTGTCCTTTTATATTTACCAAAATATGAAAAATAGATTTGCTTTCTTACATGAAATATATTTAATAGTGGGATGCATCTTAACATAAGGTGCCATGGTGTGTAGCTGGTTTTTTTATATGCTATTGCTCAGTCTATGACTACTTGGAATAGATTGGAAAATTGAGTAAACACAAAATGTTTTGTATTCATACCTGGAAATGGGAGGTAATTGAGTACCAAGAGCATGGCAAAAAATTGCAATTTCTACATTATTTTGCAAGGCTGCTTTTTTTCTGGTAGGGAAAAAAGAGGTTATCCTGAGAGGAGCCCAGCCTCAAAAGCTGGAACATAGCTCTGATGCCTTAGAGAGCCAGACGGGCTAAAAGCACAGCTTGAGCTCCTGCTTCAGAAACAAGAAAGGGTGTTTGGGACGCTGATTGGCATCAACATTAAGTCCTGTCTCTGTAGTCACTTATTCCATCTGGGTTTCTCAGGTGGAGCTGAGATGTGGCCAGGAGAGGAGATGTCATAATTTAAAATTCTGACCATTGGTTATAAGGATTTCTCCACTACTGCTTTTACTTCCTGTTTGGAAAATCAAGATGCAATATTTTGCTTGAGACAAATTTCACATTGCCAAGTGAAAGCTTTTGCTTTTAACTCTGTCTGCTTCAGCATTTGATTTTTTGAGTCAGGGGGTTACTGCACACACTGGGATCAAGGAAGATGTTTTGCCCTGATTTCTGGAATGATTCTTCATGAGCTTATTTGTTTGCAGATGAAGCCCTGTCACATATGCATTTGTCATGATACTGCTGTCAGTGATATAACATTGACTGAAAAGAGGTTTCCCCTTAATTTGCAGGAAAATTTTGACCTCCAAAAGGATTAATTTTATTTCTAGTTTCCTCACAGCTTGAAGAATTTCATAGAATGGATTCTATTTTTTAATGTGCTCTTCTGTTATTATTCCCTCTGTCCTCAGAATGAGTCTATAATGAGAGTCACTACTGTTGTGCTGTTGCTATAACTCATTATCCACAGACAGAAATGAGAACTGACCATGGCACAAGATAAATCCATTCCCATTCCAGCATCTTTAACTTAATGTGAATGGGAGATAGCAGCATGTTTGCTTGTTCAGGCTCTGACAGGAATGAGAAACGGAACAAGGAGGCTTAGTTTGCTTCCAGGGATATGCTTTGAAATGTTTAAAGTCATGAAAATCTCAACAAATAGATTATTTATATAAATTTTTCTAATTGAACATCTTTTAAACCTAATTATTAACCAAGGGAAAAACTAAATGCACTTTTCGCTACATCTTCATCCTACAAGAAACTGGCAAACT
The DNA here is from genome assembly GCA_013398015.1 of Oreocharis arfaki. NCBI lineage: Eukaryota > Metazoa > Chordata > Aves > Passeriformes > Paramythiidae > Oreocharis > Oreocharis arfaki. The sequence continues at coordinate 223,677 of VZRR01009797.1, read as the reverse complement.
GCTTGTGAAAACAGTAAGGGTAACAGCATACAGAAAAGACACCCAGCACCTAGCCCCAGACACCCAGAATGGGAGTCATTCACGTACAATCCATGAAGCTTTCCCTTCTCCAATATAATGCTGGCGAAGAAGCGTGTTGGCATTATTTATGGTAAGAATTGTTGGATTGAAAAAGAGTTCGTTGTGTGAACTTGGTCCAATGTGTGAGCATAACTGCAAGGATTTTTGTATGTCTGCGCCATCTCCAGATCGTTACATTCCAGTTTGAAAATCTCCCTGAGATGCCTCACCTTTGGGAAAAAATTACATTGCTAGTTTATAGTTGCTGCTATTTCAAAAGTGTTGTCCTAGATTTCTTGTTCCTCGGCCATCATCGTGGCATATGCCAGTATTTGGTGACAGTCCAATCCACGTAGCTCAGCTCTGCTCCCTTCACATACTGCATGTTTCTGTGGGGGTCTTTCAAAAGCATTACATAAAATGAGCTGATAGAAAGGCATATGATAATAAGCATACATGCCTCAGGCTTCATGGTTGTAAAATGTCGTGCTTACACAGAGAGCATTGTTTGTTCGAAGTCAGCAGTCTCAATAACCCATTATGGCTTTGTTTACTCAAGGGCACACAATAAGCCCTAGTTTCAACTCCCGGCCAAACCTTCTCAGCTGAAACACACAGTACCCCGTCTCACACCCAGGCTGTCATTTACCTCACAGGCATTATTTCAGCACGTATTTTTCATAATATAAAGTTGCCAGCCCAAAACCAAAGCCATTTGGTGACTCAGGGGCACAATTATTTCATTGCTTTGTTCTTGGGATAAGTACCCTTGAAGTACCATGTTTCTCTTGCTCTGGATCAAGGGAGCGCAGTAGGTGCTGTGCTCTGCCATGTGGAAAGGAGCTGTGAGACTCTGGAGTAGCCACATTTCCAAACTGCAGAGGCTGAAAGACATGAGAACTTCAGAAATGGTTGTGGGAGGAGTGAATTATGTGGAATAATTTTGGTAAAGGACTTGTGCACAACATATTCTCACATATGGAAGGGGGGAGGAAGGAAAAACAGAAATCAAGCAATCAAGCTCCTTTGTTTCTTCACCTTTCCTATTTTCAGCAAAAAATACAGCCAGCAGTAAAAAAGGCAGGTGAGATAAAGTGCATTTTTGTGCTGCTTTATACTCCGAATTCCAGTCCATGTATGGGACTGTCTCTCCCCTGCTTGTAGTGGTAATTGTTTCAGTTGAGTCAGAAGTCAGCTGCAGTTTCAAAAGCTTTGGTGAAAAACATTGTCATAACTGCACTGATATGGGTTTCAGGACGTTTCTGGCACCCCAGCCTCTAATTCCAGCAACTGTAAAGAGGCATGTGGCAATTAAAACATTAGCAGAATTATCTCAACCTCAGATGATGTTTAGTGTGGGTTCCGACCAAGTTTCAGGCAAAGGTACTATTCTTATTTAGCAAGAGCTGGTTTAGTCTGCCTGTAATTTGGACTTTGACTAGCGCTGTTTTTCATTAGCATATGCAAGATGTTAAATAAATATAATTCAGATTATGTATTTTGGCAACCTTTATCTTAGCTTATGTTTGAAAGTAATTTGTAGTTTCTTCATTTTCATAATTAAGTTTTAATTCTGTTAACTACTAGAGGAAATACTTAGCTGTGTAGGGTTTGGATTTTTGGTTTTTTCGTTCATTTTATTAAGCTGCAAAATGAATTAATCTCCTTCCCTCTGAGACAATTGAAAAAGCAGGGAAAAAAACCTCTTATACTCAGCTGGATCCTGTAATGAGAGAAGCAGTTATGGGGCTGCCCGTGGTGCTCCTTGGGGACATGGCAGCTGGTCACTTAAATCATGGATGACCTCTTTCTTGGGAGTGCTTCACAGTTGTGTTTTAGGAGCACATTTGCCTGCAGTTGTGTTTTCATGTCTTTGCCTGTTTTGGCAAGCCTCTCAGTTTCTGGTTTCTGTTTTGTATCTCTAGTACAAGTTTTGCCTCTTAGTAGCTTCTTTTCAGTGTTGAGCGTGACAAAGAATCTTGTAAAGCTTTTGCCATTTTCAAGCAAAACGAAATTAAGCAGGTAATAGGAAACCCTGTGCCAAAGCAATTTCCCTGGGCAGTAGTGAGTGGCGCTGCGACCGCCTTTCCTCCTAACCCACTGGGCATGCTGTAATTGCTCCTGTTGCATAGTCTGCATCTTTCAGCATGTTCTCTCCTTATTTTCTCTGAAAGACAGTTATTTGCCTCTTTTCTTCCTGCCCTGCTCCTGACCTCTTTCTCTGGACCATGGTTGAAGCTGAGCCACATTTAGTGATGCAGTAATTTTCCTACACTCTTTTTTTTCATTAGAAATCATGGTCTTGGTTTTTCTGTTTGCTGAGTGTCATTGCCATTTCTGTCTTCTTTTTGCTAACATTTTGTCTTTTTCCCTTGTGTTATCACTAGAAGTTCCAGGTAATACTGGGGTTTCTGTGTAGTTGTGTGGGTCTTCAAATACCCAGTTTGAATGGGACCCTTCCACACTGAACTTAGAATTTAATGCTCATTTTTTAATGCTGCTGAGTTTGGCTTTGTGCATGTAGGTAAACACAGCAAGAGATATAGTCTGCCCAAGATGCAAACAGTACAAGTAGATGTATAGAGCAGACAAAACTCAGGAGGAGATAAGCAAAGGAGGCAGGTCACTCCATTGCAAAAAATAATAATATTTATTCCTTTATTTTTCTATTTTGAAATATTTCCATTTAAGACCTTCTTTGTTCTTAAAATGTTTGGAGTCTGTGTCAGGGAATCTGAATTGTAGGATAGAAAACACCTGGAATTTAAAGATTATTCAAATTTATGCCACAGACATGTGTGGCTGAGAAGTGGTCTTCTGTTGCCACCAAGACGTTTTAAATGGCAAAGTAGTTGAGCAAGATGTCGTTATACAAGTAAAAAGCTTCTCCAGGCTGGGCAATCAAAAATACTATGTCTACAAGCTACTGGAGAAGCTGTTCCTCTTTATAAGTGGGTATGTCCTACTGAGTAAAACCAGAAGCCAAGGCAGCATGGTAGCCTGACAGCGATGGAGCCCAGAGCAGCTGCCTGCCGAACAAGCCAAGAGAAGACTTGCTTCCTGCCATGGAGTGCTCTGCCAGCCCCCAGTGGTTTGTGGCCCAAGAGCTTTCTGTGCCTTTGTATTCCCATGACTTGCCACTGCCAGCTAGGTGGGCAGATATTATTGGGGTGGATTTAGATCCAGAGCAGCCCAGAGAGCTGGGAATTCTGAGGGACAGTGCACCTTGTTCCTGTGCCATCGGCAAGAGATGAATGTACTCGCTCTGTTTGGGGGTGGCAGGTGACCTTGGAGTCTCTTCTTGAGCTAAGTGTTTTATGAGCATAGCAGAACCCTGATGCATCATCAGAGTGTGAACCCTATTTATCAGAGTGTGAAAATAAACACTGATTGGGAGGGCATGTGTTTAATGAATGCTGTGGTTCACCATCTTTTGATAATAGCATAAAAGCTATTTCTTTGATTGCTGAGTTGCCAGCAGATAAAATGTTAATTTGTTATTTCCAAAAGAGTACTGAGGAAAAGAAGAGTTATTTAAGAATAACTAAATCAACACTAAGCTGGGCTGATATTGAATCTTTCTGTAAAACATAAACCTAATTCCTCTATGTGATAGGGGGACCAAAGCTTGGCTGTGTGTCACAGCTCACTGTGTGTGACATTCTGAAAACAGCATCCGCTCCACTCCTGGCAGTCATTTTTAACAGTTTGCACTTTATCTCTGTGGCACCAAGAGATCGCACATCAGCCAACACAGTCAGGTATCCAGAGCGAATCAATGGCTGGCCTGCCTCCCAAGGTCTGTCACCTGGTTTTATTACTGCAGACAGTGGAGCCACCAGTTAAAGGGCTGCGTGAGATGATCAATTTGTGGATAACACTAGATTTCTCACACCAGCTGAGCCTACTGGGACACAGTTTCCTTTAGAGTGATGATAGTAGCAAAGAACTTCCAACATAAACTTGCAAAGAAGTTTTCCAGTTTTATCTGCCACATGAAGGCCCATGAATGCTTTCTTAAATAGCAGGATAAAAGACATCAACAATAAGAGTAACAAAACCAATAGGTATATACAAGGAGCAGTGTCTCAAAAAAACATGCTTTTTAGCAACCAGAAGCAAAACCCCAACATAAACACATAAAGTGGGTATAAGGCATGTGGTTGTGGGATACAGTATCACATTTTCCATCCTCTTTAGGGAAGGCCACACGTACTGTCTGTGAATGGGAAGCAGCTGGGAAGTAATCTTTATCAGCCTGAAGCGTATACTAGCAATCTTCAGAGTAAGCTATATTTTGCAAATTACGCTACTTGAACTGCCAAGTGGAAAGATGTTTAATGTGAAGAGTTCAATAGTGAAAGGATTTTAAGATAAAAATAAAAGTTCCATCTTAGCTCATTATTCTCTGATATGGGAACATAAATACTTGTTAAGGACAGTTGAAGACTACCCCTGCTTATAAAACTATGGTGCAGTGGCCTTATGTGGTCCCATTGAAAGCAGCGCTAAATCCCATGTCATGTCTCTGCATAGTCTTCCATCAGCTCCTCTGAGTGTGAAATTCTGTCAAAACTTCTGTTATTTCAACCATTTTTTCATAATTTACTGCATTTTGTGACTCTCTATGACTTGTACTCACCTTTGTTTCCCACTTGTCCTCTAGGTCTCGCGATCTGTTTGCTTCTAAAAATTTTAAATTATTCTGGAGTTCTAATCCTGAGGATTAGTGGGGAAAGAAATTTCTGTCAAGTACTAGTACCAACTTACTCAGTCCCCTTGCTGGCCTTGACTTGAGAACTCATTTTAGTCCCGCATGTTTTAGATGGATGAGTGGTGTGGGTGTGAATTAACAGCACTTTAATGTTGGCTATTAGAAATTAGATGAAGAATGTTCAGCCAGCGTAAGTTAAAAAAATAGGTCCTACAAAATAACTCAGTTTTTTTAATAATACCTTGGACAATGGTGCTGTATGTTCGAGACACTCCCTAGTCTGATGTGAGTTGCGTCATTTCAAGTTCAAGGAGAAAGATGTCTGCACGTTAGTGCAGCTGCTTTTCCTAAATATGGAAATTTGAAGGATCTAAGGTGAAAGTGGCTATCTCTCTTCAATCCACAAGCCCATTACTTGTTTATCTCACCCTGACTTTAGCAAGAATGGCTTTAAAATAATACTTGCAAACATAGAAATAAAGAGTGTCTGTGCCTGCAGTTGGCAGAGCCTTTGGAGGATTTGTTGAAGAGGGGTAGAGGCAAGCTTTGTGCCTTGCCTGTGCTGTTACCCTAAGCTGGACAATCTGAAGGGTGTGAGGAATAGCAATGGGGTGTTTGTGAAGGGCAGGGGACAGAGCTTGGGAGCATCTCAATCCAGTACTTATAGACATCTCAATATTCAATGGAAAGGATGTGGTCGTCCTCTCCCTGTCAACTCTGTGTTTCTAATTTGGCACAGTATGTTTATATTCCCTTCTTCTTTCTCCTGTAATTATTGCATTAGCTGTCTTCTGCCTTCCATACAGTTAGCCTTGGATTTGACAGGAAACGTCTGGTGATCTCTGAATATAAGTCAGAATCCATCCAAAACCAGTTTATGTACCATATTGATAGCCTTGGGCTTTTTGCAGGGTTCTTACTGCTCATTGTATAGAACCAATCTTAAAGCGCAGTGTTGCTTTTAAATGAATTTTAGATCTAAAATCTGTGCCAGCTTTCCTACTGAAGGGCAGGTAAGAGGTTTGCTCATTTCCTAGTGAAAATTCATTTTTACTGGTTGACTTGATTTGAAAAGGAAAATAATTTAAAATAGCAATAATGTAGATAATTATGCAGTTTGAGTTCAGGAACAGGTTCTCATCATTATACAGAGTATTGTTTAAATGCTAGGGATCACAATGATTAAGGCAAATAATTTATATCCTCTTTAGAGTTTTGCATCTGTAGCCCTGTACTCTCCTCAGATACTGTCAGGTGCATACTAAAGAGCAATTGCTAATAATTGGTGGGGGTTCTGAGTATATGGAGCTGTGAAGGCAGGACTTAGGTAAAGGAAATATTTTTTGAGCAGTCCATATCTGCTTTGAAGCATCAGACATGTTTTGTTTTACATAAACTGTAATTTCCTGGGAAACACTGGATAGCTGTTTATAATTTTTTGTCACTTTGATGAATAGTCAGGTTCTCAGGCTTCTTTGGTTTTTTGGCATTTGTATAATACTCAACCAATCCTTCCTTACTTGGTACCCAGCCTTTTTCATGTAGACACACTTTTATATACACATTTGTTCACACTAGAAATGCACGTAGATATTTAAACTCTTTACCACATGTTCTAAGATTGCAAGATGACTTCACATGCAGTAAACTACTTTCTGAAATTTCTGAGTTTAAAATGGGTAAGGTTTCTTTAGACAGCATGTCTTTGCTGTTGTTATGCTTGTGTATAGAACCAACCCAATGGTAAGCATGAGGTAAATCTACTGCTGAACAACATCAAGGTCTTCTGAAAACTCTTGAACAACAATCCAGGAGCTACAAGAGGGTCAAAAATGTACAATTATTTACAGTTGTGAAGATGACGATGATGTTTCAAATAGAAATTTCACTGTGCAGTTATCAGTGCAGTGTGCTCTTCTAGAACAGAAGAATTAGAAAGAACTTCAAAGCTGTTTTAAACCCATTACAAATATCTTCCGGATACCCTCAAGAGTGAAAGAGCAGAAACTGGGTAGGAATTCACACCTTGGAGATAAATAAAAAAACCCGAAGACGTGGCTTAGTTGGTAATTCAGTCTAACGTATCAGAAGCTGCCTTTAGTTCTTTGCGTGCAGTCTCCAAGCAACCAATTTTGCTGATGCCTACAAGAAACTGGGGTTCATTCTGTGCCCTCAGAATGGGCATCTCAAAGTACTTGTTGTGCAGAGGCCACAAATGAAAAGTTTGCAAAATGTTCAGTGGAGTTCAATCTGGGCAATAACCTGTCAGAGAAAGACATTTAAACAGCACTGAAAAGATCTCTGGTGCTGAATTCACATAATAATTAACTCTGCAGAATCATAGTGGCTAAAAAAAAAAATAGTACTTTCTAACTACCTCTTACAATACTCTTGATATTTTTTTAAAGGATACCATTTTATTGGTGGGACTAAGATTACACAAATGCCCAAAGATACCCTAGATTCTTATCCCAGAAGCGTGAAACCTGTGCTCAAAGCATTTAGAGCAAAGAGCTTCATTCCACCACACACTGAAAAATATCTCTCTGGCTGGGGATGTTAGAGTTCATCACACAGCCCCTGAAGGATGTCTGTCAGAAGTGTAGAGTCTCTTTAGAGACAAAAGAAAGAGAAAGACATGATTTCTCTCATCCCTAAGTAGATAGGTCAGATTAATAATTCCCTAAGAGTACATATTTCTCTCAACTTTCTATAAAATTAGCTCATAAAGGAGACATCTGGATCATAGATACTGAAACTTTAGTGAGATCAATCTCACCCAGAATGTCTTGGCATGTTGGCATATCACATAGCCTCAGTAACACTTATAAATATATTCAAGAGGAGTTTTTGGATAATGGCAGTATGCTGAGGTACTAAGTTATAAAGCTATTAACAGCTTTATGAATGCAATTAATTAATGATTATCTTGAAATTAATAGCCTAAATATATATCCAACTCATGGTATAGCCTAAAACCTTAATTGCAAGGTCGAGATTCTTGTCTTCGGTTACCTTCTCATATGAGAATGCTGGGGGATGAGGAAAATTAACAGTATTTTTTGGTGTCGATGTTGGTGAAATTGGAAACTGAAAAATGGAGAAGTAGCGAAAAATGGCACCTCAGCTTTCATAAATCTTTTCACTGTGTTTGAATTCACTGTGATGTGGTAAAAATATTTAGAAGCCTTAAGAAAAAGTATAGAGGAGAGCAACTGTCTGACTATAGAAGTGAGAGGGTTTTTCCATTTATATCTGTGAAGTCTATTTTTGCAGGTAAAATTACTATGAAGGTGTCTGTTCTTTGGAGTTCTCTCTGTACAAGTGTGTAAATTTAGTCTGTACCTTTGACAGGAACATCACCAGCCTTTTAAATTTTGATTCTTGGATTTAATCTTTTAATGTTGAACCACGATACTGCCAGGAAAAACAAATCCATGGTGAAAAAATAAGCGACAAGGCCTTGCCTAAAGTGGTCTTTTCAGTAAACTAAAACAAAAGTGATGCGTCCCCCCACTCTCAAACCATCATAAATTACAGCCACAGGTTTGACTTTCCTGACTCAGCTTGGCTTAATTTTGCATCCTCATATTTCCTTAAGCTTTATATAGTTTGATTTCCTTTCCGCTGTCAAGAAAAAGAGAGAATCATGTTTCTACATAAATTCTTTTCTAGATTCTGTAATGTGAGATTTATTTACTAAATCACATGAACAGATACTCAAACAATACCTTGTCCACAGTTTTTTGGCCTGAACCACTGACGATACTGTTTTCTCTCGATCTTTCTGCGAGAAGAATGTTAGATTTTTAGTTCCACAGAACGGCACATGTGCAGTAACTCCATGGGTAACAGAACAGTTTATTTTTTTTTTGTTTGAGACCTCAAGATCTCATTGAGACTTCCAGTTCTGTGAGGGCCCGAGCTATGTCCTGCCCCTTGTGCATGTCTGCTCTGCTGTCGTGCCCCCCCAGCACAGGTAGCCAGCCCCGGACACAGCCCGGGAGGGATCCACTGCACAGCCCTGCCCAGCTCTGGGACACCCGCCTTGCCAGCGGTTGGGATCACGAGGGCATCAGGGTCATGGTGTAGAGCACATCTTACCCATAGCCTAGACTTTGCCTGATCCTGTGGGCTCTTTTGCTTTAGGGGTGTAAGTTATATTTTGGATCACACTGTAGATCTCTGCATGGAGGATGCAGAGCCACAGAAGATGCTCTTCTTTTGTGTGAGATGGTGGCTACCCGAGGCTATAATTCAACTGTGCAGTGTGAGCAGATAGCAGGCTACTATGAATCTCATACCTCTGAGAGGTTTTTTTTCAGTTGTAAAACGATATGTCAGACACTGGTGAGTAAAATTAGTGGCCTGTAAATCCCACAATCTAAATCACTCGTGGGAAGCATTAAAACATATAGTTGGAAACATCAGTATTTCATTTGAGGTAATTGAATTAGTTCATAAATAAAAGAAAGATGTGTGACCCTTATTGATTTTTTTCCTCTTATAATGGCTACAGAAGGGAAGGAGAGAGGAGAGGACGGGAGAAAGAAAGCAGAGNGGGACGAGAGGGAGAGGGAGAGGGAGGGGGAGAGGCAGAGATTTTTTGCAGACACAGAATGGGAGTGCCTCACAAGGGCAGCAGCAGGGAACAAGATACTTATAAGCTAAATAGACTATAGGCAGTTTAAGAATTTGATCACAAGTTTGCTCTGCTGAATGTTTAACAAGGTAGTCCCAGCTTAAAGCCACAACCAATCAGGTTTTAGGTAATCATCACTAGTGAATTCACCCTGTTTTAATTACAGCATACTTAATTAGCTCATACTGGTTGTGTCTGTGCTGCAAAGTGGGTGCACTTTGAGCTGTGCCATGCAGTTCTGTTTGCTGACTGAAATCTCCTGGAGTATATCAAAGCCCCATGAGCACCCAAATTTCCTGCTAGAGGACACTGGCATACGTGGGGATACACCGCAGCTGGAATTCACAAAGAGAGTTCAATCACAGAGATCCACACATTGCCCCGTGGCATAAGCCCAGCTACTGTATCCTGTGAAATAATTTTCATGATTCTTTTGCTCCTTCTTCCAGCATTTTAGATAAAATTTACACATCACATGGGTACACTCAGTAATAAGAGGAGGAACTTAAAATGATGCACTTATTTTTGGAAGCCGCTCCATTCTGCAGCTGGAGTTTGGAGAAATATGCATGTCTGTGGGTGTATTCAAAATATAATGTGGTCAGACCACTTGTAAGTTAAGTTGATATGACAACCTATCCTGATGGAAATAGTCAGTAATCTGCATTACCTTTTGTTAAAAGGCAGACAATTTAATTCAGTTCTGTAATACAAGGAATTTTCTGACTAGCAGGCTGAATTTGAGTGGCAAATGCCATTTTTCACCTACTAATAGATGTTCTCTGCATTCCAACTGAAGTAGTTAAAACTTAGATTAGTAAAAAAATGCAGTTTGTGGTACAGATTTGATAAGGGCTATACACTGCACTGATCAATTCTAAAACATATTTTAAAATATCTGCTTTCTTGTTCTTGTTTCTTCTCACCTTCCTGTTTATCCCATTCATCATTTGAGCTGTCTTTTCACATGGAATTCACCTAACTTTAGCCATCTAGAAGTTAAAAATCTAGTCTAAGTGAGAGTCAATGGACAGTAACAAAAACTTTCTGAGGGTGATAACAGTTTATCCTAAAAAAGGTATCTTAGCCAGGTTGGAATTAATTTCTCTCCAAAAGTGGGCTGCCCAATTACCTGTTACAGGAAATGCAGTCATCTTACTTGGTGTAGAAGCCCAGCTACTATATAGGTAAAGGTAGGTGAATCATGTCTGTAGAGTAAAAACTGTTTGGGGGAGAAATTCTTGGCCACAATTTAACATTTCCAGGTTTTCCTGTGCATATCTGTGGGATTTTTAAAAAATCAAACCAACGAGCCAACGAAAAAACCCAAAAAACCCAAACAAATAAACAAGCAAAACCCCCACCAAAACACATAAGCAGACAAACACACAAAAAACTCCACCATTCCAAATTCCAAATAAACCTCCTAAAATGATACAAACATGTCTGGTTTCTCCCAGAAATTTTCTGTTGACGTCTTCTTGAGTTATCTTGAGATATATATATCTTGAGATATATAAAGGGGTCCCTTTATAACTAAGTGGTTGAATAAGGCATCAAGATATTGGGCCTGCTTGAGACCTGCTGGGGCTACCAAGAAGTCCAATCTTAAACTTCCGATGTACTGCACAGTCCCTGTGAGCTAGAGCTCTTCTTATGTTGCCCTGCTGAAGTTTATGGTGTGCATACCTGATTTTTTTTAATCTATAGTTATTTTTCTGTGCGAGTGAAACTAGAGATTTTGCATTGTTACTTAAAGTGGCTGCTTCTTGTGCAAAGAATTGTTTTTATTAAAAGAAAGCAAGAATCTTTTCTTCTTCTCTGTGTCCCATACTTGACACATTTTAAATACGTTTTGTTGAAGAACATGAATCTTCAAGCAGTACCTTGAATTTTTTTTTATTTTTCTGTCAGAAGCTTTCTGAGTTTGTCAACATGTTGATCAGCTGTATTAACCAAGATGCTTAAGCCATCATTGGCTGAGCACTTCGACTTCACTAGTCATCTAGCAGCATGGTGATTCTTTCTGGAATTGATTTTCTCCACTGACTCTGTTGCGGTTACTTTTCCCTGCCTCAGAGATCTGAAACAGTTGGAGAGAAACCAGGAATCTCCTTCCAAACTATAATGTCTGCAAGAATGGTGGTGAAAAATTGTAGTTTATCTCTGGTTATTTTAAAGGAGGGCTTCCTTAATGCAGAGTTAGGAAGTTGTTGTTCTGCAGCAGATAAGAATTAGTAATTTAAGAACAATCTTCTTATAAAACAATCCTGATTTTGTGCATTGGAATGGTTGCTTTGATCCTCAAAAGCAAAAGAAATATCATTTAGTTACTTCTTCATTTTGTAGAGAACATAATTTAATCCCTCGTTAAACAGGAACCTCTGCCGGAGCAGGAAACAGCTACTGAAGCCAAGAATAGATAATAATAAACATGTTTTTGTCAGTCGTGAGGGACTCGTACAGCCCACCAACATGTGCTTGTTTGCTACACACGGCTGGGAGGCAGCCAGGGGCTGTGTGTGGAGGGGCTCCCACACAGCAGGGCTGGCTGCAGGAGCACCCTCGCCCGTCTGCGGAGAGCTGGGGACAGCCTGTGGCACAGCGCTTCTGTTCCCGTGCGCTGCGCCTTCCAAACCTGCGGTCTTTTTGAAAGACTTCATTAAGGCTCCTAAACAACCAAAATTGGCTTTGACTATCACAGCTCCAGATCACTTACTCAGCTGTTTTTCACTTCCGTGCTTCTAAGGTTTCGTGGTAGCTGAAATTCTGTTTTCTGTGGGACCACGAGCATTGCAGTTGGATCTTTCAGCATCTGTCTTCCATTCTGACGTGAAGGGAGCCCAGCAACATGGCACTTCTCAGTGCGAATCCCCTCAAGGGAGCGATCTGCTAGCTATCCTCACGACACGTCCGAGGGAAATCAACGAGATGTGACTCTCCATGAAAGGTGGTTGCAACAGCTTATCACTACAAATTACTTCTAATGCTACAGCTTAGTGGCAAGGGCACTTTTCCTAGGACGTTTGGGATTCCTGGCCTGGACATCTCCTCAGCCTAACAAAGCTCAAAGGCGCAGTTCTCCTGAAGTTGTGGCCTTTGCCATAAGGCTATATGAACTTTTGGATAGGGCCAGCTCTCCACAACTCCTTCTGAAGATGTTACAGGCAAGACTCCAGAAGAGGATAAGGAAAAAAATACAGAAAAGCTAAATTTGCACCTTGGGTATTGAGCTCTTGTCTTTAACTGAGGCAGCCTGTGATCCTCATGTTTTCAAGTCAAGGGTCATTAATTAAATAGAACAGAGGAAAAAAAAAATCCTGGGATCAAAATCTAGCCCCTGGTCAGAACCACAGGCATTAGTCAGGACAATTTACCACATCAGCTTTCGTTCTATCTCTTTTTATTCATCTATCTTCTTCCAGCCTTGGGACCTCAGAGACCAGATTTTAAAATGTGGTGACGCCTTTTCACAATGCACGTTTACAATGCTGTTTTCTACAATTACAGTGGGAAAGTGCTTAGAGAAAGAAAGAAGAATAATATTTTTAGAGAAAAGAAAACATTTGATGAAATCTGAATGCTATAGAAATAGAAACCCAGCTTGGCTGCAAGCAAAATTAAGTGGATGAAGCTAGGAGGTGGAAAAGCTGTGTTCCTCATCACAACCCTGCCTCAGAAGTCCTGACAGAAAAAAAACATTGAAAGCTACAGTTTTTTTGAACTGAAGCTGGCTTCTGAAAGCATCTCTGCTATTTTCTAAATGCAAGAAGTGTATGTTTTAGTTTGGGATTTTTAAAATATTAAAGTTACTGATAGACTCATACATTGCACAAGTGATACCTTGGCACTAAAACTCCTGAACAAGAAATCTAAACTTAAAATATTAGACCATTCTTTGGCCTTAATTCTATATTGATTCACTCACTGCATAATTAAAATTGTCTTACCCAGAAAAAACTTACATGTTATGAGTAACATATTTACATGAATCCCTCAGATCAACTAGTGATCCCATATACCACATATTCATATTTTTAAGACACATCAGTTACTGGCACTTTTGAGGAGAATTTGTACTTTTGAGGTTGAGGGTGATTGAAGCAGCTTCTGAAATGGCACCATCCCAACCCTGGACGGGCCAGTGGAGACAGACATTTTAAAGCAATACTGTTTAAAAGCAGAGCAGTAAAATAGTAAGAACATTTGTCAGGTTAGAGGTTCATAAAAATAAATACAGTGCTCTTCAGACACAAGTTACTGGATAATACAGAAAGACTATGATTTATGAAAATATGATCTGCTAATATCTTCTGTCATGTACTGAACTTCTGCTGAAAACCCTAAGATTTTTTACTTTGTCTGACCCTGTGGTGTATTGGGGGCTTTTCTCCTATTTTGCTTATTGTTACAAATGTTGAGCCTTACAGAATCATTCATCCTCAGAATGTCATCCATCCTCTTTCTCACAATCACATTTGTTTGTGCTAAATTGCCCACAGAAAAGCACTCCACCCTCCTTCTTTTGTGCAAGTGCCATAAGCAACCTTCTCACATAGGGTGAAACACAAACACATGCTGCCAATGGAAGGATTTTTATATTAAGTAACCCCTAAAACTATTTTTTTTCCTTTAGCTGATGCTAAATATGTGACTTCGGCCATGCAGAGCCTCAAGCTCGATTGCCCAAAGCAGTTACAGGCTTGAGCTCTTAGATACATTTCTCATACACTAAAACATCTGTGTATATTCTTGTAGAGTGGCACAAAGATTAATCTAAATAAATTTGTGAAGCTTTTGAGGAAGACTTGATTTTGACTGGATTGCTGGTTTCTGCTGTTAAGCAAGGTCTCCTTTTTTATCACCTGGCTAAAATGCTCTCAGGTGAAATCCTTCAAGAATCCCATAGCTTGTACTTAATAAGATTTAATTATTTTACAACTTATCTCTTTCCCATTAGTTGTCCCCCTGCACTTGCCACATCCAAAGGAGCAATCCAAGTGTTGAATTACGAAAAATAATTCCAGTGTAGAAATATGGGTAATAACATGCAAGGTCAAAAAACAGGCAAGAGTAATTTGCAACAACTAAATTGCTTGATGTAATACTTTGGCTTGATAGTCTTTAAGAGGAGGCTTTACATAAGTCAAAGGTCTTTGGAGTAATATGCAAATCAAAATCCTACTACTATCCTAAATCCTTTTAATCCAGTCGTTAATCTCAATAATGACCTAGTTTTTGGAACCTTTACTGTGTTCAGCCACTTAATCACATTACCTAGTTTGCCCTTTGCAAACTTTTAGAGGAGAAATAAATGTACATAAATAGCATCCTGCTATAATGTAGCTGAAGCTCTCCTGAACAAATGGAGTTTTATAGCAGAAAATGCCATAACACCTGCTGAAGTTTCATGTAGCCTCTCTGTTTAACCATAACTCTTAGATTTTTAGAGCTTTGCATAAAACAGAGGAAGAAAGAGGTGGATACCAGATTCTTATACTTACCTGACAGTTGTTAGAGAAACATCAAAATGAAGAATGAGAAGCCATTACACACTCTGGATCTTTTTTTCTCCAATTGCTGTGTGTTGTGTGATCACTGACATACCTGGTGTAAAAAATCACTGGATTCATGTGAGTTCTGAAGTTGTAGAAGAAGAAAATCATCAACCATGAAAGCACACACAATAACATTTTTACATATTCCTCTTTCGGAGGGTATGAAGTGGTTTAGATTTAATGGAAGACACAATTAATGTCAGAATTCCTCAAAAAGGGAATGCACAGACTGGAAAATATCCATGAGACAGGCTAAGAACATTTTCTTGTAGAACAAGATGGGTGGATTATATTCTATTCTATTCTATTCTATTCTATTCTATTCTATTCTATTCTAATTATTTTATTCTATTTTATTTTTATTTCAATTTGTTTTACTTTATTTTTGAAAGGAGATTCTTATACCAGTCATATTTTATAAAACCCTAGCTCTTTTGTCTCTGATCTTTCATAGCCATCCTGTACAAAAAGAGGTTTTAGCAGTTATGCCTCAGAGAATACCAGAGGGTAAAAAAAGAACTGCACTCCCATGAAGTGTGTATAAAACCAGACAGTAATGTATGCACTCTCCATAAGGAGTCATGAAGGCTAAAATCATTTGCTAGCTCTCTGAAGCCTAAAAGAGCATGACAGATGCAATGCATGCTCTGGTAACTAGATACAACAACTCTGAATTGAGTTTATCATTATTGTGAGTTTCGTTTCTTTAAACCAGTGAAAGTAAAAGAAAGCCAAAAGTAGCAATAATAATGAATAAAGAAGGTTAACACTACTGTTGAGGATCTGAATGGTGTGAGGAAGCCGAGTG
The DNA here is from genome assembly GCA_013398015.1 of Oreocharis arfaki. Classification (NCBI taxonomy): domain Eukaryota; kingdom Metazoa; phylum Chordata; class Aves; order Passeriformes; family Paramythiidae; genus Oreocharis; species Oreocharis arfaki. The sequence goes on along the minus strand of VZRR01009797.1, from coordinate 207,895 downwards.
TCTGCTATTGAGAAGCAGGAGTATGGCTTTACAAAAATTATACTAGAAGTCTTACACCTTTGAAAGAACATTAAAATCTTTGCCTAGATTTTCTCAAGTATCTTATGCTCGTATCTGTGGAAATGATATAATTTTCCGTTATATTGCATGGCCTGGTGTAAAAACCTTTCAGAAGCTTAGCATTTTCCATCACATTAGTACATTTTCCAGGAGTTTTGTCTGAGGGATGATTACTTTAGCTCGTAAATCCCACTATTATTTTGTCATTTTAGCCTTTATATGATTTCAAAAATTCATAGAATCATAAAATCATAGAAAAGTTCCAGTTCAAAGTGACCTTTAAAGGTCATCTAGTCCAACACCCCTGCAAGGATGTGGGACACCTTCCACTAGACAGGTTTCTCAAAGCTCCATTCAAGCTGGATTTGAACATTTCCAGGGACGGGAAGCCACAGATTCTCTGGTCAACCAGTTCCAGTGCCTCACCACTCTCACAGTAAAGAATTTACTCCTAATAGTAAATCTTTCCCTACCCTCTTTCATACACCCTTATCCTATCTCTATACACCCTTCCAAAAAGTCCCTCCAGCTGCCCCATGTCCTTCCTATGTTTGGGGCCTCAGACCTGAGCACAGCACTCCAGGTGGGATCTCATGAGAGTGGAGTAGAGGGGCAGAATCCCCTCCCTCAGCTTTCTGTCCACGCTTGTTTGGATGCAGCCCAGGACAGGTTTGGCTGAGTACATAACCATGCCAGCCAGTATTCCTTGTAACAGAGAAACAGAGAATGGTTAAGGTTGGAGTGGACCTCTGGAGATCATCTACTGCAAAGTCCCTGTTCAAAGCAGGGATCAGCTTCAGCAGATAACTCTCAGCTGTGTCCAGTTGGGCTTTGAGTATCTCCAAAGATGGACACTCCACAGCCTCACTGGGCAACCTGGTTCAGTGTTTGATCACTGACACGGTAAAAATGTACCCCAAGACCCTTGTCTGCAAAGCTGTTTTCCAGCCAGATTGCATCCAGCCTGCACTGGTACATGGAGTTATTCCTGCTGAGGTTCAGGACTTGGCATTTGCCTTTGTTGAAATTCATAATGTTCTTGTCAGACCGTCCCTTGTACCTGTTGAGGTCTTTCTGAAAGGTATCATGCCCATCTGGTGCATCATCTGCTCCTCCCAGTTTTGTGTCATCAACAGCCTGCCAGGGCCACCTTCAGTGTCACCATCCAGATCACTAATGAGGAGCTTCACCACTATTGCCCCAGTGTCAGCCCCCAAGGTGCAGCACTGGTGACGGGCTTCCAGCTGGACCTTAACCTGTTAAACTTGGCAGCTCAGCCAGCCCACTGCCCTCTTATCTGGCCTGTACTAAAGCTTGTAAGAAGTTCCAATTGCTCTGCCTTCCCAGTCTTTTGAATAAAAGATGAGTATGTACCAAGGGTAAAATTAGGCACACATATATAGATATATTTTTATGAGAAGAGCATGTAGAGTCTCTTTATGGGTAGCATTCACAAAATTGCATGTGTTGGCCTTCATATAGCTGAAAATATCCTTTGTACTGAATTTATGAAGCTAAGTATATTTAACTTGGTCCTGCAAGGCTCTGCAGATTTTGTCAGAGGCTGTGTAAGTTTTTAACATCTCTGATAAAAATTTTCCAAAGCATTTAACATCAACAATACACCTTTGATCATTTGAATAAAAGTAGTAAATATAATTTGCATGGAGTGTAGTGTAGGAGAGGGCAATGCTAGTATATGAAAATTACATCAAGGTAATATTTCATTCTCTATGGCAAACAGAAAGGAGAACAACAGCCTTCTGGCATTTTTAAGGTGACATTTTCCGGCTCTAGTTACTCATCATCAGGCAGTCTCTGAACATTGACAGATATTGCTCAAATAGTTACCTTTCCTTTTTAAAAATTGCAAGCCACTCCTGAGGCACCAAAAAGAATGTCTTCAGTCATTTTCAAGATGTTTTCTTGATGAGCATGGAAAAAGATCACAAATAATTTTATTTCTGTATCAGTGGCCACTGCAAAACAAAAATCAGTTAGAAATATAAGGGATGTAGCAGTATGCAAATGTAGCAATTAGAATGGAAGTCAGCAAAACCAAAATTTTAAAACTCTTGAAACTTTTGCAGAGATGGGAAAGGCAGGATAGGGAGTACCTAAGATAAAAGTACACTGAACCATAGAAAGACTGAGGTTGCGTTTTAGTTGGATTGTCCAGTCTGACCTCTAGGCTGAGCAATTAGCAATGCTAATTTCAAAGTGAGGTGAATTTGCCTCTTGTGTATGTCCAGTATTATCCATGGGGAATGCCATAAGCTCTAGAAGGCAATCCAGTGCACATGAGTTGGAGCTTCTTTCTTGCATTTCATGTCTTTCTACATGCAAGGACACTCAGGTGGCTGATCTTCCCAGGCTGTCTTCATTACTGCTCCTCCTCAGGAGGAATACATGAATTACATATAGGAATTTGGCTGCTTGCTTATGCACCAGATTTCTTTCTCTTTTATGTTTATTGTGAAAGCAGAGGCCTGAAACAGACCACAGGGTAATTTTTGTCTTTCCCAACAGGTACATCACCTATCAAAAGTGTGTCAACAATGTCTGTGCCAGTTCTGAAGGACATTAGAGACAGTTTTGTTCCTTTTACTAACATCCATTCAGACAATGGTGGCACAGCATTCCCCACAGTGCAGCAGACTCTGTGTCTCCACTGGGTATTTGTGAATGAAGATGTCTCTGGCAGAAGAAGAAATGTCTGGTTAAGAGTGGAGTAAGTCTGCTGCTGATTGATAACCTGAAGTCCAGTGCTATATGAATCTAATGCAATCTGGCAGATCAAGAAAACTGTGCTGGCTTGTAATTCAGAAAGATATGATTCAGATGTGGGAAAAAAAAGAAATAGGGGAAGAGGGAATCAATATTGGGAAACCTCATCTATTGCTGCCATCTGAATCCTCCAAAGGTTGAACCCTCTGTAATTTGAGATATTAATCTGGATGATCTGCAGAGGTTGGAAAAACGAAAAGGGAACACCAGATAACAGAAGGAAACCTCTTAGCACTTTTATCAGGCCCGGTTTTCACTGTCAAACACATAAGAATTGAAAGGGCAAGCATAAAGATCTGCAGCCTTTCAATACCTAAGGCATTTGAAGTACGCTTATATTGCTCTGGGGAGTTATTCCACTTGATCAGCAGAATAATGGTTGAGGGAACCTGAAAAGATAAAACAGTTATCAGAGGGATGCTTATGAAAAGCCCAGTATGAAGATACTGGTGATTCCATCATCATCAAGAAAATGCACACAACAGTCCGATTTTGATTCCTTCAGGATTGTTTGGGTTTTATGTAAAAAAATTCTTGTCTTTTCATTAGTATTCCTCTGTCCCCTGCATATCAGCTATAAATCACAGAATAATAATGACAAAATTCGTTTTGTTTAAATGCTTATTATAATTCCATTTTGTCTCATTTATACCCTAATCAAATAAATCACACAAAAAGTTGTCCAAGGGGCAGAGCTAAATGGAAATGAAAGTAAATCAAGAAAATATTGTTCTGACATACAAAGTTTTAACCTTTGTTAAAGGACATATATTTAGTCTGCAACAAAGTAGTGCAAAAGGTTGAGTTGTCTGAACAATTCTGAGGCAGAAAGTACTTCCTCTGTTGCCTTCAGAGCCCAGCATGAGCCCAGGTCATCAGTTTACACATTGCAAAAAAGAAAGGGCATGGCTCATTAGGGCTTACTGGGACAGATAATTTCATAGGAATAAAATTAATACTTTTGTAGTGCTACCTACAAGTTCAGCTCTTCAGTTGTGACGACTGTGCTGCTGGAGGTATAAAGTTACAAACATGAATATGTGCCTTGAGGTTCTCTGAAGAGCACAGACTGGTCCTCTAGTTTCTGAAGGCAGCACAGACCTGTAGCCCTGACCTTGAAGCTGCCTGTGGAATCATCTCGTGTGCCTAAGTGCCCATCGATGAGTAAGCAGGCAAGAGTGGGTTGCATTCCCCAAAAGACTTAAAGTACTCAGATAAAAATTTACCATAATAAATTAAACTTCAGGTTAATAAGACCTTTATGAGTTTGTTTGTTTGGTTTTTTTTTACTCAGAAATGTGTGCTAATCGCAGAGGTTAATGTTAAGATACTAAAATATCGCTGAGCATTAGGGCTGGATAGTTCTGCAAGCAGGACATGTCCTGAGGTAAGGGCACTTTCCCAGGATCCCTGGGAGGTGGATGTTACACCCAATGAGTGAAGCCCTAAAGTAGTCTCCACTGAGCCAGGCACTATACAAGCACACACAAACAAACCTGCCTGAAAGAGGTTTCCATGTGAGAAGCTGTGTCAACTCCTTGTCCCAGAACAGACAGAGGTACAAAAGGATATTTGGGATAAGAATTATTTCACTTTACCTCAGACCTCTGCAGTGCAGATCCCGTGTTGCAGTCATGTGGGAGGCTTTGGCTGCCCAGCAGCAGCAGCTTGGAGCCTGAAAACTTGATGGACCTCTACTGATCTCCCTGCAGTGTCAGGTCGCTGGTGGTTCTTACTAGCTGGCACTGATCTCTCAGTACCATGTACTTGCCTTCCTTGAAATAACTTATTTCGCACAGGACAGGGAATAAACCTGAATTAACAGTACTTTCCTCTGTACTCAAGCCAAGACACTTATATATGATCGCTTAAAATGCACCTGGTATTTGTTTTCATTATATACAGCATGCAAGAGAACAAAATTGATTTTAAAAATGGGCATTAAACAGTATGTAAGAAGTTAGTCAGAATTACTAGTTTTATACTTAGGCAATTGTGTTTATATCCTATTTTTTTGTGAATAGAGTTGTCTGATTTTGTTTTGCCTGTTTTCCCTTTTTTTTTTTCTTTTTAATCTAGCCCAAAATATGAAGAGGCATGAAAGCTAAAATAAATCTTGATTAGATGTACTTCAGGGAATATATAACTCCTGTGAGAAGAGGCAATTCATGTGAATGTAATGGGATGCCTGGCAAAACTGTAAATTCTTCAAGGACAGAATAGAGCAGCAACTGTACATCAGTGCCATTTTGAGCCTGACAACAACAGAGTGAGAGCTGGAGAAATGCTTCCATGAGGTTGTTCAGAAGAAAAAAAAGTTCCAGGACATTTAAATTAATTCATTATTTTGGTCGTGGATTATCTAAGTCTTACAGGGAAACAGTAGATTCATTCAGATCAGCTGTATGGAAGGTGTTCACCTTTTTTAAGACAAATTCCAAAGTTGCGTTTTAGTCAAATGCAACTTTTCACCCTCTACCAATTTTTTTTCTATTTGTTTTTCTTGGCTTTAATTTTGTCATCAAAACAATGAGTAATTTTTATAGCCCTGCTCCTATGCTGCTGTGCACTATCACAAAAATGTTTCTTTGGAAGTTTTAAAAAAGACCAGGCTTCCTTACCACTATCAGGCTCTGTTCCAGTATGTAGGGGGAAAAAAAAGATAGTAAGTATAGAACAAAATTACCATTACTATAAAGTAGTATTTATCGGTGTGCCAATGATTTCTTTGACCTTTCTGGTGATGTTATGATGTCAGAACTCTGCAGCTTTGGCCTATTTTTTGCACAGCCTTCACTGGGCTAGACTTGATGGAAATAAACATCTTACATAACAGTCCGGCTGTGCACTCAGCTCTTTTCCCTTCTCTATTTTTTTTTTCCTGAAGGAGATTTTCCCAGCATGAATTCTGTATGTGCAATTAACATTTGCCAAATTTCATCTTCAAAATCTGTTAGGGTTTATAAGAAGATTAAGAGACAGAGCTGATGTGTTTCATCACCCTTCCTGTGTAATCACACAGCTTTACACTAGGAAAGAGAGCAAGAGGCAGGTTAAAACTGCAGTAATTCCCTTGAAAGGAGAACTGAAATAGAAGGCTCTGAATGTGAGAATTGATACTACTGGGGTTATTTAAAGCAAACCCTTTCAGGAAAGAGCAAAGATTAGATACAGATTCCACTCAGAGACATAAAAAATACCCTGACCTGATAGCTTTTGCTGTTATGTTAATAGCAAAGAGAAGGATGAACAATATTGCACAGCAGAATCTTTAACTCTTTCTTTCCCTTTTTCTTATATATTTTTCCGCTGACTGTGTAGCAGGTATGTATATAGACACAGACCAGACAGGAAATCTTCCTAAAGAATACAGGATGAAATATTTTTACCTGAAATGAATACAGAAATAGATGCATATATACCAAGAAAAAAAAAGGTGCTGGAATATGTACCATCGATTGGCATTAACCAAGCTGCATATAGAGGTGTTTAAGTAAGGAAATTTTGCAGACAAAATTTTGCAAAGCTCTTGGGGTTGTTTACTCTCTAAAGTTGCAGTAGATACCATCAACCTCTGCCTTCAAAATCACTGAAGAGTTTAAAAATAATGACAATTAAGACATATTATTTTTAGTTTTCTTGTAGATAATTGACTGTTATTCCAGCCTTATGCCTTTAAGTCACTGTATTTTACTCCATAAAACTGAGGCAGGAGAAAATGTTTACTTAAAATGAGGAAGCTGAAATTTATGGTAGTCATTGGGCACTTAAGCTAGGAATATTTTTTTCTTTAAATTTATGGTATCAACTCTTCTCTCTTACACCAGTTTCACCCCCAATATCTCTGTTGTCATTAGTGGCATGACCTAGTGAGGTAAACAGAATCCTGAATGATCAGGCCTACAGTTTCCAAGTCAGTAGTGTTAAACCCTCTGTATTAGGAAAGAAATATTTGATATGTCACAGTGGACAATAAGTAGCTGGTTTTCAATTTAGATAATTAAGTACTACCTGTGTCCTTTAATTAGCCTAAACACTTGTGTGCTTGAAAGAATGGTCTGTAGTACTAGAGACATGGATCAGGTAGAGGCTCACCTCCATCAGTTCAGAAAGGCTTTGTTTCCAGGTGCAAATACAGGATAAATGCGGGCAAGCTTCCTCCACTGGCCAATCTACTGCATTAACAGACATGTAATCAATGTGCAGCACATAAAAGAGGTTTTTCCAAGCATTGTTGAAGTCAATACCTCTATCAGCAGGACATGAGACAAAACTTCACCACTTCCTGCTTTCTTTCAACCTCTTTTCCACCGTAAACTACATTCTCGCATGGAAGCACTAGGAATGATACTGCAGAGGGAATCCTTGCCCATATCCTAAATGGCCTCCCAGGTTTTTGAGGTGAGGCAAGACAAAGAATTGGAAAGTCAAATAAAACCTAAATTTTACGTTAGCTAACTTGCCTTCAAGTTGCATGGATTTTTACGCCCATACAGCATGAAAACAATGTAAAGGGTTGTGTAATGGATGTTGGTTTTACATAATTTATCCCTAGCATCTGATGTTTATAAAGTGAGAACACTCTGGATTGACTCTTAAGAGAGTATGTTTATTGCATTGTATATAAGCCACACTCCACATCCTAATGTTGCCATATAAAATGGTGAACTACAGACCAGTATGTCGCGTGAACTGAGAATGTATCACTGAACTTCAGAGTTGGCAGAGAATTAATTTACCTCTTAATTCTTGTTTACTTTCAAAGGAACAACAGTTATTGAAGGGTCCCAAATATAAGTAAAATTAAATTAAATCCAGGCAAGCAAAAGAGCATTCACTGTCTATTAGAATAAACCTCTTCCATGTACCAGAACCGTCCTGGAAAATTGGTGTTGTAGCAAATCCTTGTGAAAGACAACTTGCTGAAACAGAAGCTTCTAATTGGTCAGCAAAGTAGGAATAGGGGAAAAAACTACCTGCTAGTGGTGTTTATGTAATCACACCACACCGTTCAGTCATATTGCCTCCCTTGAAAACCCTGATTTCATTTCTACTTAGGAGCCTGACTTGTGTGGTTGACTTCCCCTTGAGTTTGCATCCCTTGGAAGAGTCACAAATAAAAGGTAACGAAGTGTCATGACTTGAAGAGAGGACCATATGCTGGAAATAGTTGTTGAGGAAGAACAAGCACTGCAGTTCAGTGAAACATGGTCATTGTCCCAGACTGCAGCTGAAAAACATAGCTACTCCTCAAAAGAGGAAGTCAACCTCCATCTGTGTGATGTTTATTTGAGTTAAAAATGCATTGATTATGGCATTGAAGAGGTTAAAAAAAAATGGCCACACAATTGTTTTTGTCTGAAATGGAAGTAGAAGCTCTTAATTAAATAATTTGTGTAAATTTCTCATGTATCAACGAAAATCTCTGTATCTAAACTATAGTAGTTTTACAAGGCTTCAAGCAAACAGATTTAAATTCTCCTTGCAAAACCAAGTACAAGAGATCCACATACCAGATTAATGGACTGTGTATGTATGAGGAGCCCAGAAAACATGGAGAAACTGCAATAATTAATTTCCATTTAAAGAGAAAGGGTGATTTTTTTTGCACTCCTTGCTAACCAAGAAAAGGATTATTCACTTCATGAGAATAAAAAAAGTGAAGTCTTAAATGTCTTAAAACATCACCTAAATTTAATATAATTAGAAGTGCAAAATAAAAATTGCATCAATCCCAAAATTGTTATCATAGTTTTACACTTCTTTTTAAAGAAGTGTTATCTCATTTTTTACAAAAAGACTTTAAATTGATCTCTTCTCCACCCAAAATCTTTCAATATATAAAAATATTTTATCAAAACATTGAAAATATATGAAAATATATGAAAAAAAATGATAAAAATGTTTTGATTTGTCCTGACAAAATTGGTGAGGAAAATGTTGAGTTCTCACAAAAGTCAGTAGTGACCTCTTTTCTTTCACATATGCACTAAACATCACACTTGTACTTCAGTAGGCTGATAAAATATTTTCTAGGTGTTAATTGCAATCAGCACTGCTTCTGTAAGAGAAATGTCCCATTCATCCAGAAATAATAAAAATATCATTAAATCATAGAATCTCTATAGGACACCTTCCGCTAGTCCAGGTTGCTCGAAGCCCCACCCAATCCAGCCTTAAACACCTCCAGGGATGGGGCATCCACAGGTTCTCTGGGCAACCTGTTCCAGTGCCTCACCACCTTCACAGCAAAGAATTTCTTTCTAATGTCTAATCTAACCCGTCTGTTTTTTCAGTTCAGAGGCATTCCCCCTAGTCCTGTCACTACATGCCCTTGTAACAAGTCCCTCATGAGCTTTCTGGTAGGTTCCTTTCAGGTACTGGAAGGCCACAGTAAGGTTCCCCAGAATCTTCTCTGGGTTGAATCAGTTTAGTCTCAGGAATTATGGTCAGCCTCAGTCTGTGTGTTAAACCCTTCTTGAGATGATAGAATTATCATGTCCAAGATATCTTCCCAAGAGGTTCTTTCTCCATACTTGTCTTTAAACATCTGTACTGGTTTGGCTCTCAGGTAGAGGACTCTAAATTCTGTCGTTGATATTTTCTCAGAGTTACCCAATATACGAGAGAACTGATATAAAAAAAAAAAAAAACAAAAGCACAAAAATATAGTCTTGGTGCACAAAAATGCTTCTTGATACCACAAATCCACTGGAAATCAGTGGCATACAGAGTTCTGTAACTCAGATTCAAACTTCCACAGCTAATTTAAGAAAGTAAACCTTCCCCTTCATCTTGTCAATGTACAGAAATTATGTTCTTTTCATCGTAAAATCAATGATAAAATCTATCTCAGCTTAGTAATGCTGAGTTTCTAACAAAATAAATAAACAGAAGCAATTTGTGATTTCTTCATGGCAAAGCCAGTTCTAAAGTTTGGTCTGAGCTTAGTCAAAGTAACAGCAAAAAATAAGTGGAAACTGTAAGCCCAGATTATTTCAAGCCATTATTTCAAGCCATTATTTCAAGTTTCCAGAAGAATTTATGAGCTTCATGAAATTTGCAAGTCATGGACATCCATGCCTTTTCCACTTAGAACTGATACATACTGTGTATGATTCATGAGCAGCACTGGTTAAAAATTGGATGCCAGTTGAATATATTCCTTAAGGCAATTTTATGTACATATGTAGAATTGACAGATACAAGATACAATGTCAAAACAGAAAGGATAAACCAACCAAAAGTATTAACAAGACTTAATGCATCACCTCCCACTTCTTCAACTACTGTTCAAGAGAGGAGGAAGACACTGAGAGGATGAGGGATGGTCTCAGATGTCAAATTTTAACAGCACTCACTTTCCTGTGACAGCATACAGATTTTGAATATATAATCACAAAGGGAAAACACAAAAACATCTGCTCATAAAGTATCATACTTTAAGATGCTCACAGGTTATCTATTACTTAGCTATTGCTAAGTTACATAAACTCTGGTGTTACATGAGGATTCTCAGTTAGAGATCTGTCACTGAAATGCAGACTGTCACAATAGCTTTGAGCAATAAATGAACAGCAAGAGTCCCCAGACATAATTTAGAAGGTTTTCCAGACCTAAAAGATATCCTTCTTTACCTCGTGCTGCTCAAGAGAACGAGGTATCACTCAGTTCTGCACCCCTAACTGCGTGCTATGGTGTTACATACACCTGCCATTTCCAGGGCCTGAAAGGACTGGTCCAGACTGAAAACTTTTTCCTGCTTTCTGTGGCACTCAAGCCAGAGGAATTATCCTCCCATGAAAGCAGAGTTTTAGCAATTCCTACGTAACACTTTCTGCTTCCTCATTGCTTTTACACGTTGTGCAGAGGATGGACTAACATGAGGGTCTGACAATAAATCTTCAACATTAATTCGAGCAACTTTCTGATTTGTTTTCTATCCTGTTATTCATAGCCTCCTTTCCATTTTGTGCCCTGTATTCATACTCATCACAGAAAGATATTAATTAGCAGGTAAAATAGATGCTGTCACCCTTCTGAATCAATGGGAATTTACACAGGGCATGAAACTAACTTTATCAGATTATATTAAAAGTAAAACTTCTTTGGGGCTTGATAGCTTTAGCATAAAACTTGGTGAATTTCCTAGGTTTCTTGTATTTGCTTTTATTTCTGCAGGACCTTGGAATTATTCAAAGAAAAATTATGGCGCCAAATATAATCTTTCTGGAAAATAATTCAGGATAAATGGAAGAGATACAATTAAATGTCTTCCTTGTGAAAAGCCTCATTTTATACTTTCTTGACTGCATGTGCCCTTAATAAACATTTGCCTAACTCAAGTTCATGCCATTGATGGCAACCTGACTACTCTTGAGTTTGCAGTCGAGTGAGCTTTTGGACCAAGATCTGCCTGACAGTATCGTATACTTCTGTGGGAGTGAGGGAACAGAGGGCTCGAGAACATCATCTGAGCCCTCCAATCCAATTCCCTCTGTAAACAGAGTGTGCAATGTTCAGATGGGCCTAGAAAGAAGAGCTAATTCCCTACGTCATAGTGAGCAAAAAAATACCAAAAGTTCAGCCAATCTGAGCCAAGGCAAAAATGTTCCTATGACCACTGCTTGTGGTTTAGCCAAAAAACCGCTCAAGGGGTTTCAATGCTTTTAGCTAGCTGTGGTACAACTGCAGTGCTTCATAGGAAGGCAAGAAAGTCAACAAAAAACCCAACCAAAAAACCTTCAAATAAAACACTCCAAAACCCCAAGTGTTGCTTATATTCTATAGAGCTTCATTTTGTTAGTTAATTAAAATAGAATTAATTGGACTAAAGGCAGATGCCTACTTGTATGGCATCATTTGATGGTCAGTGGAAAGAAAAAAAAGGGCAAATTAATTTCTTCCTAAAGTAGATATTTTAAATGGTTTGGATTTTTGCACCTTAAAATTGTTTAGTTTGCTCAATTTGTTGTAAACTAGGTCTGAGATAACTAGCTCCAAGGTAGGTGCTCACACTGCAAGCAATCATTGAATTAGATGAATCCCATGCTTGAAAATGTACGAAATAATTTATAGATTTGAATTGGAATTGCTGGCTTTTTTCTTCCAGAAACATCCTTGCTTTTTTCCTTCCACTCTGTCTGAGTGACAGGCAAAACAGATGCATATCCTGAGCACATATATATTTCTGGCTATTCATTCCAAAAAAGTTGAAGACTTCTAGCTGAAAAGCAATGAAAAATGATAACTGCAAATAGTATTTACCAGCTGTGATTTGAGCCCAGATTCAACTGTTAGAAATATATAGCAATTGAATTTTCTTGACTGAAGAAGTGATACCACTCATTATAATATATATGATTAATGTGTGATTGTTTTGAAAGGAAAATGTCTTGTAATACCAGGGAATTTTCTCCAGGCTCATTGTCAGGCAAATTCTTGAAGCTATTATTTGAAGTTTCCCACAGTCATCACTTGAAGCTCTATTCAGCACCAAACACCAGCACATGCCTGAACAAGCTGCACTTAAAGGTTCATTCCCACAATCCATCGTCTGGGGTTTCAAACTGGATTGCTACTTGCATTAATCTGTAAGGCAAAATTCTTTCTTAGTAAAGCTGCTAGTGTCTTATCTCTCAGAAATTTCGGAAATTGTCCTGCTGCATGATGTAAATGTATTCAGGCTGGACAAAGGTGATTCCTGGCTTGTGCAAGTACAATTCTCATGTACAAAATAAATATTGTATTTATATGCAAAATATATGCACTGGTTTGGGCACAAATCTTTCTCATTCCCATACAAGCAGGAGTCAGAATTAGCATGGTGGGATCTGGAGAGCAGAAGGGATAATTCATCATTGGTCCCTGCAGTTTTATGGACTTCTTCCTGCATATCCATGATCACATCCTGTGTTGTCAGTGGTACTGAGAACTTTAAAATACTTAAAAATCCAAAGTTTTACCTATGTTCTAAGTACTCAGATCCTTTCCCACCAGGACCTTCATGTGGTGAATGCTGACCTACTCCTGCTTGCCCTTTTTACCTGCTGTGAGGGAAGCATCAGGATGGGTCTGACCTGTTTGCTAAGAAGACAGAATCAAAAATGGAAGCTGCTTGTAGTTCAAAATTATATATCACCAGTAGATCTCCTGCCCATGTACACAACAAAATGAAATAATTCAGTCAGACATCTGTGTACCTATAACAATATTGTCCTTTTTTTCTGTACTGCACCTAAAAAGAGGGGATTGTACTTTCTCCTGATCATCCTGTATACCTGGGTGCTACAAGGTTTGTCTGCCTCTTTTTTTTTTTTTTAATTGATATTTCGTACAAAGTCTTTACAAGTCTCCCTGTTACACCTCCATGAACTTTCAGACAAAATAGTAGGTAATAATCCACACCACTCTGAGTCTTATCTTAAGTATTTTTCAGAAACATTGGTATTTTCAACTTCTGAGATATTTAAGCATATTCCTTAGATGAAGATTGTTCTGCACAATATTTACAATAAAACTGAACCCCCCTGTATTCTTAAAAAATCGTTTTCTTGTTTTCAAGATGCTGGTTTGGATTTCTGTCCTTAGTATGGGATATATTTCCTCAACCTTGCATTTTGCATTCTGAATCATAAAGCTAAGCTTTATTTGGACAGCTGAAAGATTTAGATCTTCTGCATTAGCAGTGGGACCCTTAGCAGTAAATTTTCCTAACCTTCTGGATAAAATATGTTCAGCCAATGAAAAAGAATTTTAGAGTTGTGTTGTTTTTGACCACAGTGACACCTCTCAGATGCTGCAGCAATAGAAATAAAACCAGTAGTCATTCTTTTGCCAAGCTTAGACTGAAGTCTTAGAGGGGACTTTTTTTTTTTGACAGAATATTTTTTAAATACATAAACATCTACTTCATTAAAATATCTTTGGTTCATCCCTTGCCTTATTATGTTCCTGCTTGGCTTTTTCTTTTCTGGCTTTTCAAGGTTAAGAATGAAAATGTAATGCTTGAAATTGTTGGTTGGCACATGCTAAGTCCACGCATTTTGGAAGTCTAGTTTTGGCAAGGCAGTCTGCCTTTGTTATATAGTAAACTTAGAGCTTAAGGGACCTTTAACCATGCTTGATGAATTAACAATGGCTTAAAGAAATCCATTCTGCATACAACAGGACTTTGGCACAGTGAAACAGCGTTTATTAGGAGGACACTTTATTTTTGTTAAGAGTATTGGTGGTATCCTCGCGACCTGATTCTAAACATCTAAGCAGGTACCCCAAGTCTAAACCTGACACTAATCCCTGTGACACTAGTGAGACAACACATCACTGTTGTTTTCCATGTTTCATGTCCTTGGAGAATATGAAAATTAGAGTTTTATGAATGAGAAAATATTAAAAAGTAATAAATAAGAAAAATGAAAGCAGATTATGTTTTTATGGCTTTAGGCCAAAATGGTCTTTTGAAGGATATTCAAGATTACAAAAACACACATCAGTGCAGTCCTGTTTCAAAATTAAGGTCAATTTATGTAGTCTAAGATAACAATCTAGATCTGCTATGTTGATTCATGCCATTAATTCATGTTTGTGCATATCAGAACTGTGTTTTTGCAACAGATTTCCCAGTCATCTCACCTAAATATGCTTCGGTCTGTATATTTGTGTGATTTTGGAGCACCTAATTTGGAATCCTTTAGGATGAAACTAAACCAGCAGCACTCTGGGCTGCTGAACACCAGCACCCCAGCAGCAGCACCCCTACTCCATGCCAGCTGCCACTGGGTGTCCAGTCTGTGGAAAAACTGGCACAAAGCAAACCCCCTGTAACACACGGGCTGTGGTTGCTCTGTGTCTGTGTCTCGCCCTGTGGGTGGAGAGCCTTGCGCCTCCCACTTCGTGCACATGTGGTCTCCATCATAGAAAGTGCACGGGTCTGAGCCCCAGCTGCTGTTCAGTGCAGGTTCTTCCCTCAGCATCACTGAAGTGGCGCTGATTAATATCACTTAAGGAACAGGGTCGAGTGAAATGTTTTTGAATGGAATCTATGGCAGAGAAAAGATGTCACAGACATTGATCTGGCCACGTTTTTGGGTTTTTTTAAGAGACATTTCATACTCCTCAGATGGCTAAAAAGTAACTCCAGTGAAAACCACAAAGCAGGTGCTGCTCTGCTCAAAACACTTCACTACACTTCAGTCGTTGAAGGACTGCTTGCTAATCTAAAGCTGTGGTCCTTAAGAACTTAAATTATGCAGGTAATAAAATCTAACAGATCAAAGCCATGTACAGATAATAGAAAAAAAAGGTGTCTAAAAATTTTATTATATAGAGCAAGGCCTTGGCCATGATGAAAGACCTTGGATTCCTAAATGCTGAGTTGAGCTTGCTTTCATTTTATCATCAGACCCATCAAATACAGAATCTCAGCTGACATCTGTGTGCATAGTTTTAATTTAAACACTATTGAAAATGTAGTTTAATGTAACCACCAAATTGCATACGGAACCACTGCTGAGTTTCTGAGAAGAATGAAATGGAAGAAAATCAAATGTATTTCACTTGCTTCTGGTATTATTCGTTATTGTTTTTACTAGCAAGTGGCTTGACCTTGTGGATTGAATGCAAAAGGATTCACATGCTGCTTGATAGCGGTGAATAACTTTCATGTAGGAAAATTTTAAAGTCCTTGCACTGACTGTTTCACATTTGCTTCCTAAGCAAGCAGGACTTGGATCCTCCTGAACCCCAGCCATTTTGTTTTGCAGATCAAAGTGGGTGATTGCAGTGCACCTTCTGGCTTTAGAATATGTTCCTTGTTTGTATTACAACACCATCAGGATGAAATCCGCTGTGCCAGGCCCAGAAAAAGATGTGATCAGAGACCGTCTTTGCCCCCAAAGGACTCAGCATCTACATAAATACAATCATTTTGTGCTGTAGAAATCAGCAAAGAATTCCTCTGAGGCTAAGCGCAAAATAGTCTAAAATACAATTCTTGTGAATTGTTACATAAAACAGCACCAGATAAATGAGAAATGTCAACATGTTTCAGGTAGGTTTTGTAAGGCTTCTTTTTAATTTGCCTGTTCTTGTACACCACTAACGTTTTCCAAGCCATTAAAATACCCCTGGTACAGCCTATTAGTGTTGCAGAATAAAATGTGCATCTTCTCTTCAGCATTATTCTTCTACAAAAATGGGTTTTCTACCAGTGATGTGAACTGGATATACACACAAACAAATTATCCCCTGTATTTCCTAATTTGGAACCTGAACTGATTAGGTCATTGTCAATCAGTGTGATGGACTTTTAGTCCATGACTAAAGTGTTAGAAAGGGCTTTGAAATGGGTAAACAAGCAGAATATGTAACCCTAAAACTGATGGTGTCCATCAAATTTTCCAGTAAGGCATTTTTTCCATGTATTAGACTAATTTATTGACCTTTCATGCTGTGAATTCCATGCTTCCACCAACTAATGCGAGCCAAAATTTTCAATTAGAAATGTAGACCATCTGAAGAAAAGGCTGTTTCTTTTCACTTCCATTTCTTACTCATTTATTTTTGCATTTATTCAAGTCCTCTGGAGAACTGCAAAGACTACATTATGCCCAGTTAATTTACAGCCCTCATTTTTATTGGGTTACTGTGAATTCCAGTTTTTAAATCAGCGTTGCTATGTCACAAAAAGACATGTGTGTACATCTTTTATGCAGGGCTAATTTTGTATGAAAGTAAGTGCTAGGATGAGGTGCTAGAATGCTAATAGCATATTTGTGAGTTTCGTAGCAGCAGAGCTGACAGGCAAACAGATTCTGGCATGTCATTTCAGACTATTTTGTCACAAAATTAGCTTTGTGAAAATGTTTTTTATCACTTTCGATTTTTTTGTTTTGGTTTTCATATTTTTATTTTTCTGAAGACTTATAAATTGCAATTAATTATGTTAAAGTTTCAAGTTCTAATGAGTCCAAATAATTTTTTCCTAGTTCTCTATTTACAAATGTTTCCTAAGTGAAGAACTTGGGAGGCCAAGATCAAATTCACAGTACAAGATATTTGGTGCATTCATTTGTTAATACCTTGTACCTTATTTCTGCTTTGATTTTGCCTGGCTTCAGTCTCCAGACATGTTTCCACTCCCCACCCTCCCTTTCTCTTTGCAAAGTCCCATTAACCTTCCTCCTATGCAATACACGATGACTAGTCCTTTAGCAACTATGAAGTTTTCGTTATTAATTAATTTTTCATCTATTAAAAAGTCCCACCCAGAGTCACAATGTATGGGGTAAAACACTTCTGGCCTTACAAAAGACAGACAGGCACTTCACAGATATATTAGCTTGAGCCTGGATGAGCACAAAAAGCAGCAAAAATCCAGTCACCTCAGCTGTTTTCTGAAGCTCTCTGGGGTCACTGAGGAGTTTTATCCACACCATTATTTTGAAAAGTTGTAAATAAAGACACAGAAGCCAGCATAATTAAGCTGTGTTTCAGAGCAAGGAGCAGAACCCAGTGTGTCTTTCCTCTTGCAGATAACAGGGAATCTCATGTCGGCCTCATGAGGGCTCTGATGTCTCCCTCGGCCACTCATTTCTCTTTCCATTGCATTCTTCCCTTTCGCTGGCCGTTCTAGTTCATCCAAAAATCATGGGATTCCTTTAATTTGCACAAAAAAAATTTGATTTTAATCAGGTGTGGGCGAAGGATTCAGGGTTGGTTGGTTTCTTTACCCTTTATCATTTTACTCAACACTGGTCAAGCACAAAAATAAAAATTAAGTAACTGACATATAGCCCTTATTCTTCGGAACCACAATTACCACAGTACTAGCAAAGCTGGCTGAAACCATTTTTCAGGGTGACATAGGTTCCAGTGGCAAAGCTGGCTTATGAAGCTTCGTTCTTCTCCTATCCGTCCTGCCACTGGTTCCTCTCCCCCACCTCCTCAGTGCTGTGGAAGGAGCAGCTTATGGGTCCATAGTGCATGTCACAGGAGCAGCTAAAAGAAAAGCCCTCTCCAAAATAAGCTTTCATTTCAGTGCATGGGTGCTGCTGAGCCAGTGGAGAAACAAACCATGTAGTGGTGGTTATGGCAACGAGCAGCCGAGGGAAGCAAACCAGTCAACAGCTTCTTCAAAAGGCTTCTCCTCCCTCATCTGTGTGCTGTGGAATGGCCCTTGCATGAGAGCTGGACTGTGCTTACTGAAAGAAAATAGTATTCATGCATAAAAAAATGAATAGCCAGTCCAGAGATAACCAATAAGATAACAAAATAAGAAAAAAGATTTTTATGACAGTTTCATAGAAGAAAATATTGCATAGGAACAAGGTCTGACCTCTTCAGGGCATACTGTCAGTATTTCATGAGCCTGTGAGGAAAGAAAACATTTAGCAACGCAGCATTAAATTTCCATCTGAAAATTTCTATGTCAGGGGCAGGCAGCAGAAATAGTAGCTTGGATGCTGAATCTGTGGAGATTTTCAAGGAATTTAGAAATTTCCTGTTGAAAACATGCATAAAATTGAGTCAGAAAAAGTAGTGCTTAGAGTTACTGAGTGGAGTTTTATTAAGTAAAATTCTTCAGTAATGGTTTAAAAAAAATCATTTAAATAAGTTTCTGACAGGGAATGTACACAGTGTACTAAGACATATTATAAGTATCTCTATGTTTAACCAAATGAAACATGTCTGGGACTTGAGAATTTCCCTCCAGGAAGAAAGGATTGAGAATTATGCTTTCAGGTTCAGCAAAATATTGAAGAGAGGTGCTTAAAAACTGAGGGAAAATGTTTCTATTGGAAAACACAATTTCATTGAAATTGAAACACTTTGAATGAATAAATTAGCTCTAATGAAATCTTCTGGGGTAAATCTTTGCAAGGAGATGCTCTGATAACATTAAAAAAAATACTTTATTTTTACTTCTGATTCCTTTGTTTAGACTTTTCAGTCTTACTCAGATTTTAATAAATCAGCCTCTATTCAATATGCCACAATATATCATGTACTATATAAATTGAGAAGATATCTTTTTCCTGGAAAATAAATGCTTCAGTACTTTTTTGACAGTATTTATTTTTAAACTTCTTATTTTTCTGAAGTTCCTGATGAGAAGGCAGGCCTATATTACAACATTAAAATTTCCCAGAGAATTTTATTTCATGCCCCCCACCATCTTTGATTCCACACTCAATCTTTCCTTAGCACTCTGAGTGACATGCTGCCCAGGACGAAGCCTGCTGAATTCTGTAGTAAATGACTCTTTGAAGAAGATACCTAACCACATTTGGGGGTTTCCATCGCTAATAAATGGGAGTGGATGGAGGGTGAGAGGGCTGAATGAGAGCTCAGCCAACTGAGTTCTTTTTTTGTGTGGGAACATGATTAAGCAAGCACATTGCTCATGACAATGAATGGATTAAGTAAGTTTTATTTCCCTGTATGTTCTCATACTGGTAATTTTACTGATATAACCTGACTAGGATGGTCACATAAATATCCCTACTCTGTGGTTTATTCTACTTCCAGTATAGGAATTTATTTTAGTGATAAGTACGCAACCACACATATAAGCATGTTTCCTCAGTGCTACTGTAACCCTGCCCAGGCTGGAAAGGGCTGCTGCATTACTTCAGTCAGTGCACTGTCATTTGTGTCCTGTCTGGTTGTTTTTGTAAGAAAGCGGTGAGAGGAATGAGAAAATGTCAGCTACTTGAACTACTGTCCAATAGGCCAACTGAGACCAGTGTGTTCATGATTAATAAATGGTGACTGATGGAGGACGAGTGGATTCAATCTATGCCTTTGGAGATACATTAATTCATGTGTGTTCTCCACATGTAAGGAGATGTGACCATTACCCAAAACTCCAGCCATGAACAGCAAGCCATCATAGCGGTATTCAGTGATAACTAAATTTTTCTTACCTTCTGCTGCACAGAAGATGTGTCCTATTGAAGAGAAAAAGAGGGAAGAGCAGGCTTTCCTGGTCTATTAAATTAGGGATTTGTAATTTAAAGCAAAGAGAATAACATACTTTCATTTTCCTTGGCATAGAAGGCGTCAACATGTACTTATCAGAGTGAAGTAGGTAAGCACACAGGAGAAATATAGCTAGAAAGTAATGGGATTTTTCAGAGTAATTTATCTTAAATACATGTTTCTCACCTTATTCATATTTGTTTAGTAACATGAATTATGCTAACTGCTTATCTCAGATTACTTCATCTGAAAGCACTACCTTGTGCATAAAGCCCTTAAGCTCTGATTGTGCAAAGATTTATGTATGTATTTAACTTAAGGTATCCTGGGTCTTTCCTAGATAAACTGAGGCCTTTTTACACCATTGTAACGAATGTAAGTGCATTTGATGACTACTTTCTAACCAATCTCGTTACAAGACCATTTTAGAGAAACCACAGAGTAAATAAATGATAGACTCTGTGAGCAGGCCAATTGATTTCAATTATGCCGTTCACAGTGGGTTATGTGTGTGTCTGTGGGCATGTGGGTATTTATCCATATGCATCTCTTTGCAGAATCAGGTTACTCTTACATGTCTGACCTCTATTATTGACTGAACCTATGTGAGAACTCTTAGCAATTATATCTTCTAATGCTTCATATTAAGCATTGTATAATGAGTTGTTGCTCCCCTTCTTTAGTTATTAGGGATTGTTATTGTCTCTGGATTGCGTGATGAGACAATTGCTTTTTATTCTGAAATCTATTATGTGTGGTCATTACGTGTAGTACGAGAAGCTCTGGTAGTCTGCCACTGAGTATGGATTATCTCCTTCTGTGCCTAGATAACTACAAAGGTTGAAGGCAGTGCTCCCCATCTGTGACTCTGCAAAGCACTGAATACACATTTTCATCTGCATTTCTAGTACAGTTAATCATGTTGTGGAAGAGATTACACTAAATATATTATCAAGACCAAACCGTTAACCAAATGTCACTCAGATGTGTCAGGGAACAAAGGGTGGAATCCAGAATGATGTGTTTAACAGACCTTGAGCATTCAAGTCAATAGTTATTCTGATTCTTCCATCCATCAATATGGGCAAATGCTGTATTTCCAAGCAAAGTTTAGATCTGACAACTCAATATTTGTATGTGATGAGAATTGTAATTATTTTAATTGGAGTGTTAATTAATTTATTTGATAACTGCCTATTGGGCTTGTGCTCCATCTGGCCCAGTTTCATGTGTCTTGGTGATATTTATTTGTGGTCCGATGACGAACACCAGGTGTGTTTATATGCTTCGAACTGATGATGGGAATTGTCATTCTTTAGAGTTCCTGAGGCAGACTGCTAGGTATTTAATTGTGAATCTATTAATTTCATCGTCTGAATCTGTGTTTCTGTTATTCTTTGCATATACAGTGAAAATCTGAGTCAAGAAGCTTTCCCATATATGCTAGCACACATGTTTTTTAAAAGCATCATGGTTAGACTTAGATTACTACATTACATGATTTCCACGGTCATTTGGAGAAAAAAATGTGTATTAGTTCAGTTGATAAAATTCAGTACAAATGCAATGGGCTTCTGGGAGGAACAATCTAAACTACTCACACATGACTGACTTTTGAATTAGTGGCAAGCACTTGGGAGAAGTTCTGGAGTCATTGTGGACAGCTCAATAGAAACATCTGCTCAGCACAGCACAGGCAAAATAATGAACAAACGACCATTCAAGTCAGCTCTCCACCTTTCTGAAGTTGCAGAATTGAAATGGGACTCAGCTCACTAACCTCAGCAATTTAAAAGTTAGACATCCTATGTAAAGTAGTTACTGAAGCTCTTTCTGTGGTCAATGGAGGGAGACTAACCTCTGGAGAACAATCCAGCTTGCTAAAGTATGTCTGCAGTAAGCAGAATTAAGTGTCCTTTCGAGGTGGCATCTTTTTCACCAGCTGCAGAAAGGTAAAGCTGTTGTTTTAAATTCCAGGGGTAGCTTTTAAAGAGATAAAGCTGTGGAGGATGCTGATATCCCCATGCCTTGCTCTCAGCCCTTAATATTGCATTTATTTTGCTGAAAAGTTGTGGAACTTGGCTGATAAGATTCTTGGCAGGTACAAACAAGACCACGTGACTTACGGATACTGCACTTCTCAGACTTTCTATGCTGGGAATTGCAGCTGCCTTCAGAAAAGGTGCAAGAAGCCAAAACACTGTTGTGGTCAACCCCATAAGCTTGGACTCTTCTGGCTGAGATATTTGTGGCTGCAGTACACTTTCCTCTGGCAGCAGGCATTCCTATGTCATCCACATTTTCATAGTTTAATCAGTGGAGAACCTGAGGACTGACTCATGTTTCAGTTGTTGTCTTTATTATTCGGCGCAGTTGTGTTCCTGACTCCTCATCTGATCTGATGGCCTAACCCAGCAGTAACTCTGGAACAGCACGCAGTTCTGTAAGCAGGGGAGAAGAGTGCTAGTGGTGTAGGACTATTTTAAGAGAGAAACTTCCTGTTGCAAAATCTAATAATAATACGGATCATGGATCAAGTCTTCTATATTCCATTCCTCAGTGAAAGTTTCTTTCAGGATCAATGAGCTCCTTCCCCCAATGGCGACGTTTCCTCAGTAGTTCTCTAACAGCGAGCACAGAGCTTAGGACTCACCTGTTTTCATTTTGAGTATATGCTATTTAGGAGAAGCTTTGTAATAATTTGAAGCAGGTATCTGGGGAAACTTATCCTGGAAGTGAACTTCTTTGTTTCTGGCTTGCCCATTCCCAATAGGGAGAAAAAGATTTACATGGTTCACAGGAAATGAGATTAATAATTTTTTTTTCTTAAACTCTTAGCTACCTTTAGCTGTTAACAAGTGGGATTTGAAGCTCCTTACTTTCAACATGATGTGCGAATATACTGTAAGTACGTAACAAGTGACACACCTTGTGAATTTTTAAACCTAGTACAAATAAACCCAGTGCACTGAGAATATTGACAAAGCTAGAATTTCCATACCTAAGGATCAGACTATTTGTTCTAGTTCAGGTGTAAAAACTATTACAGAGTACAGCCCTAAAAATCATTCTTCCAGCTGCTAATGTTTGGTTTGTCTACAAAATGTTCTGAGTGCAGCCTGTTAGAATTGATAAATGCACAACTCAGCAAATTCCATCTGAATGTTTTCGATAGATTGGAGGGCAAATGCAAACAGGAATGTGAATTTCAAGTTACTGTGTCTCCCAGTGCCCTCGACAAAAGAACACCAGATTGTCCATTTGCATACATTTTCATTCACAGAAGGCTTTATAAGTACCAATACGCTTCCTTTAAAGTAATGCAAAATAAAAAATAATAATAAAAAAAACAACAACAAAACAGCCTCCCTCCAACAAACCAACAAAAAAAAGCCCCCAAAAACAAAACCTCAAGGAAGAGAGATAAATTCTATGTAGTTGTGGGCCTATGGTCAATTTAAGATAAATGTCATATAGCTAGGTATGAATCTGACACAAGGAGAGGAAAATTTCATGAAACGTGTACAATTCCACTCCCATGATACTGGAATGCATACTGCATAATGATATTGCTCAGCTACATGGGAAATACACACAGAAATGTCAGATGAATTCTAATATTATCTGAAAAAATATATAGGACAGCAGCACTAGAGAGTTTCATAGATAAAAATTGGCGTATTTTTTGCCCTGCAATGGAATTTCTTTGCTGTCTTCAGAGAGCAACTTAATCAGCTCTGAAGCAGCTCCAAAATAGCCTTATAGCAAAATTAAAAGAGGTTAAATTAGAACTATGTCTCACAATGGAATCTGTAGTTGAATAATTAGAAATAAAGTAAACAAGAAGGACATCTAAAAGACTCTGCTGTCAGACTGCCTTTCAATGCTTTTTTGTAGGATGTCAGAATAAACTTACTTTCCTCGCATGCAGAAGACCATGGAAATTCAGATTCACCACACAGTATGTCATTGTCAACTATTCTTTTTAAGACCAGGATCAGTAAATATGAGTATAAAATCTGACTGCTCGTGTGAATCCTAGTCCACTTTTATTGACATCCAAAATCTGACTTCTCAAGAAACATCCCTCCTTTGTTGTGAATAGTAAGCAAAATCATCCTTCCTTTCTAAGAAAGACTAAAAGCTGTAGATGAGAAACAATTCTTCTTTAAGCACAAAGGCAGATTAATTTTGGAAAACCCAAGCGAGCTTTATGGTTAGCACATTCCTCTTTTCACTTATGACTATAATTTTAAATGAGGTTTGAAGGAAGAGCACTCTGCAGTATCAGCACTCTGGGTAGTGCAAGGGCACCCTCAGTTTTCCCTGCCTGCTACATATTCAGTGTTTGGCTGAAGGCAGTTGATAGTGATGGTCCTGACTCCAGAAGTGGAGATGTCTCTCGCATTGCACTGTTTTCATAATAAGAAATGATTAAACCTTTGGTCTTCTGCAAATGATTAGTCAACTTTCTGGAACACTAGAAAATAATACGGACTTTTTTTTAACAGTGTATGTGGTAGCCTTGGTAGCCTTGAAATGTTATTTTACTCAACAGAAATGCAGTTTCATCCAAGGACTTATCTCCAATGGGCAGTATTCATTGTTCAACACCTGTATGGGTACTCTCACACTTGGCAGTATCAGTTAGTCATGAGACAAAGGTAGCATCACATAGCAGGAGATGACACATTGTACATGATGAATAACCATGGCGAAGGGACAATAATTTAGCCAAAAATAGTAGTTCACAAGTGTGTCATAAGTTCAGATCTGGCCACAAGTTAATTGCTTGCCAAATATTCGGGCTGGGGCTTTTTTCACTTGCACAGATGTGAAGTGAGCTGCTGAAGATCTGCAGACTAAAAAGACAATATTTTTGGTGAATAATTCAGCTGTCCTACTAACCAGTTTTACGGTTAGTGTACCGGTTGAAATAAATGGAAATTTTTGCATCTGTTGACAGATGTTATGTGCAAGTTTAAAAAACTGAGAGGACATAATGTCTGTGACTTATCTAGGCTCCAAAAGTATAATTACCATGTCCTGCAAAAAGTTTAAGACCATATCTGTTGAATTTATTAATTTTCATCTGAGTATCATTCGTCTCAAAACCACATATGGGCAAGAAAATGTCCAGGTGGTATTGTGCTGATGGTGTCTCTAACCTCCACTCTTCTGCAAGCTCTTAAACAATTAGCTTAATTTTTGTAATTAGTTTTGATCTGGGTTCTGGGGTCTGCAGAATATTAGGAACTGTTTCAACAGGCATCTATAAAAGGGCTAAGCAGTGTCACAGATGAAACACACAACTAATCAATTTTCTCTCAGAACACCTGGAATCAATATTATCAGCCAGAAACCTGTTGTGTCCTGTATTTTTTCCATTATCTCTAAATGGTGCTTTATGAACCCTGGGTGGTATAATGATGAATTTTGTGACAGGAAAAGGGATTTTCTGCGTTGATGTTGCACTGTACAGTGATACAGACAACTCTTTTGTGTGGAGCTGGGAGCTATTATTTATTCATTTGTTTCTTTTACTGAATCTATATGCACTGGAGTGATATTGCGTTAAGCTTTAGCCCCTAGTGAACACTATTTTGACAACCATTTCTAATCAGTGGAAATAAATTGGCCCGAAAGCTTGGGTACTAGAAACAGAAAGTGTATCACAGCAAGGCTGGACTCTTCAGTCACAGAGAAAAAGAACAGAACAATTTACAAGTTGCTGGATTAATGTACCAGCACATTGACAGTTCTCTCAAGATAGTGCAATGCTGGGCACTAATCACAACTCGCCTCATGTGAACTGTGGTTGGGTCAGCAGGTATCAGCCCTCACTTTATGGCACTGGCTCAAAATGAAGAGGTGGTTGATGCTGCATGTAGGACAGGCTGGTATCAAAAACACCTGGTGGTTCCAAGCCCAGAAGAGGTATTCAAATTGTTGAACTATTATACATGTGTTCACTCTAGAATGAAATATGTTAAAATATTCGAAGAAAGACCAAATATTTTATTTAATTTCCCATATTTTGCTACAGCAAATCAGTTTCCTAAAAAGGTAGGGGACGATGGAAAGTGAGGAATTTTTTTCCCAATTCCTTTATAATGATGAAATTTCAAATCCGTAAATGTGAGAAATTTCTAGGCTTTTAAAATACAAAGGCTTTCAGGACATTATATCAACACAATAATTCGTAGAAGAAAATCAAAACAAGAAACCTTATTTGAAATCAATTAACAGCAAGATCTGAAAACATTCAACATCATTTCAAAATGAATTACTAAATCTACATTAGACTAATTAGTACTACAGAAACACAGCGATGGACTTAGTGCACTTGACTGCGTCACCCAGCAGCCATTCTTCATTAAGCTCTTTGGATTCACTAGTTGTAGCAATGATAACTAATGCTGTAGAGAAACACAGGATTCGGGATGATTTGGAATGTATTTGATGAGTACACACATTTAAAAAAAAATGTGGATGTTTACATTGAGCCCACCTCTTAAACAGCTGTAACAGCATTACTTTTTTGAATTGAAACCTATTTGTTTTCTAAAGCTACAGGTAGATATTTTTAGTCCATAATGATGGATACATCAAGCCGGTTTTTATATAAGTTTTGAATGTGAAAACGTATTTACAAGCAAAAATCAAATCAAGTCTTCAATCAAATGGGTTTTTCCAGTGCTTTAATACGTCAAGCATTCTTACCTGCATCCTGAACATGAACCATACGATGCGTAACACGTTCCTGTTCTAGAGTTAGCAAACATTTTAAACATACATGGATTTACTTCTGAATAAAGTTACACTACCATGCCAGAATTGCGTCTAAAGCTGCCCTAGTTGTGGCTTCCAGAGAGAGACACTCATCTTGAGAGTAACCCCATCCATATTAGCACGGTACAGCCTCAGTGCTGCCTGCCACCACAGGAGAGGGAGAGCCACATGGGTGCTCCCCATGGTGCAAGCCCACTGTCATCTCTCAGGGCTGCGATCTCACGTTGGTACTAGCTCCAATCATATGGCTGCCAGTTCTCAGAACCCTGATAAGAAGACTGAAGGCTCCTGATGTTGATATCAACTTTGTTGTGTCTTGATAGCAGCCTAAGTTTGCCTGTTGGCCTCCCTGTCAAAAGTGGGCTGTTATTTTCCGGGTACAAGGTTCAGGAGGCTGTTCATTCAGCTTTTCTTCAGGGGTTGGTATGGGGTACAGAGCAGTAGTTCCTCTTTTTCTAGGCCCAGTCTGTGTCAGAAACCAGTATAACCCTTTGGGTATTTGGTGTGCCAGACCTGTATGGGAATAGATGAGCAGATCAGTACTCAAGTACTCAAGTCAAGAACCTTCTGTTACTGAAATCTTGAAAACATTCCCCAACTTGTCACAATCCATGACATTCCAGTTACCATCACTGGGGTCTGGAAAAGTGACGTGTCCATCTGTACTGAGATTATTAATGGAGTTTCTCACAGCTCCTGTGATTATTGCAGCTGTAAAGGTGCTATTCCACTCCAGGCACATGAGCCTCAGCTTCAGTGAATATATGCATAATACACACCTCACAGGAATCTGCCTGGTTCTCTTGTGCAAAGCTGAGCAACCATTTCACCACTCTGTTCTTCCGCTGGTGATGTGTGCTGACATCCATGGCATCATCAGCAGTGACACTAGCCTGTGCTGCCAAAGGACCTTGTGGAGACGGCCTGACAAGCCCAGGGCATGAGGGAAGATCCACTGTACTCATCTGTCCTCCAAGCTGCCTGTGAAGGGCACTGCCCATCAGAGCAGGCTGGTGGAGAACTGAATCTGATGCAGTCTGCATTAGAGAGAAAATCTCCCTGAAGGACCCCATGCACCCTCCCTCCCACACCTCAGGCAGCATCTTTGTGGTCATCTGTGTCCAAGACATTTACTGCTTACCAGGGACACGTTCTCAGTGATGGCTTCTCTGCCCTGGCTCAGGTTCTGTGCAATGGAAGCATTTTCACACAGTGCCCCATCAGCCAGCTGTTGTTCACATACACAGATCAAGCTGCCTGTGACTTTTCAAGTCTCCCTCTCCACCTCTGCATCTGAACCTGGCTCTGACCATTCCACCAACCATAACCACATACTGTTGTTATCAGAATTCTGAGTTTAAGTTTGCTTCCTACAAATATTTACAAAAGTCTTAAATGTCTTCTGAGCCCCAAGTAGGTCCCCTGTGGAGAACTGACACAATAGAGAAATCGCCCATTAAGTAGAGGATAATTACCACCTCTTGCAGTTCCCTGAACAAGGAATTTCTGGGGAACCAGCCAAAGGACAGAAAAGGACAGTTGGCAACATAATGGGATCTCTCAAGTCCAGAGTGTGAGACAGTCCCTAGACAGATTCAGAAAGCACTGTAAAACCATTCTGTGTATCCTCTCTGCCTCTCTTAGGAGGTGAAACACTGAACCTGACTCCAGATATTGTTCCAATTCCTTCAAAGCAGTACAACTGGTGACTGTGAATTCTGAAGCCCACATTCCCTGTCAAGTATGCAAACTGAAGTTTAGAGGAGACTTTTGTCAGGAACAGGCTCATCCTGAACTTCCCATTTGGTTTCTGAGTAGCATAATGAAGAAAAATTCAGCAAAATGCCATAGGGTAATATTGGAGAATAAAACTGTGACAAAACAACATAAGTGACTCACAGACTGCAGTAGGAGTTCTGTAATTTTTTTTTTTTTCCTGGGCTGTTACATCCAGGCTTTGAATACTGCAGAACAGTCTACAGGAGCAATGAAATAAACTTTGTATTGGAGGTTTTGTAGTTCACTATTATAAAGCTCTTTCAAAAGTCTTCTTGCTGTTTAAAGCAGTGTTGGGGAATTGGTACATAAATGATATACTGTAGAAATGTCAGGCCCTAAGAATCCTGTTCAAAACTCTAGATTCCAGAAACAAAACAATAGCTCACTATGAGTAGCTAACATGCTCAAAGAAAAAAAAAATTCCTTTATGTATTCTTGACCTACATTCAAGTAAAATGGTACTTTTCAACTGCTCTTAAATCTTTTTTTCAGCTTTATTCTAGAAAGGGTATTGCAGTTTGTAAGAAGCTTGACTGCTGGAGCACATCTGCTGCTTTAGTTTTAAAAGGGTTTGATTGCAGAATACTTGACAGAAGTTTCTGTCTTAAATGGTAAAAATATTCTTAATCTAGAGGGCATAAATATTTTCTTCAGTCCTTGAAAACCTGATAAATACAGAGAAATTATTTTCATTTAATATCAAGTATCTCTCTTGACACTTTAATTACAGTACAGTTTTTTGCTTTTCCTTTCCCGATCAGCTGGGCATTGTTCCTTTTCTCCCTCCCATTGGCTTTACTGGGACTTTGTCCCTGGATCCAAATTGTTTTCTTTGAATTCTATATGTTCATTACTTTCTGTGTTTCCAGCTTGAATATCTTTAGTCCAGGATTCTGGAAATAAAATGGTACATATTCACCTGTAAATTCAAAAAATTCAAGTAGCAGAAATGACTTTTCTGTTTCTTAGGCTGAATCGGAATGATTTATTTTCTCTGATGCTGAGATTTCTGACTCATTCACTCTTTTTTTATATTTACTTGGTATGACTTTTCAGAGTCACTATGAATTCATCACCATTCCTGGATATTCCACATTTAATATTAATTCTTCCATCCTTTGCTGGACAGAAAATTACTTATTCAGAATCACAGATTAAAGTAAGTATTGAGCTGTGAGGGAAACATGAGGATCCAAGGCTGCTAACTCTCATAACTGTGCTGTGAATCTTGTGAGACAAGTAGCTCTTTAAAAGCCTCTGTGCTTCATGTCTTGTCAATGTGTGACTGCACCAATCGATGGGAGCGAGCCCACCTAGGGAAACACAAGTGAAAGAGCCAGATGCCTAAACGTACTTTTCATTGCATTTATCAGTGCTGTTTGAAATCAAGTTAATTATTTTGGGGGGACCTGACACACGGCGTTCAGGCACGAGGTGTGTGCCAATTCTGGTGGTGCTGATTTCAGTTTCTTCTACTGTTGAGACCTTCAGTGTCTGGGAGCCAATGGTTTTACCAGTTCTTCTAATCTTCATTAGGGTGTGCGTCTGTTACAGGAACTGTAGGGAAAATCAAGACAAATTCTCACTCTTTAATGTTTTCTGTTTGAACTTACAGCGTTTTATTGCTTATTCTTCATATGGATGAGGCTTTTCTGATGTTTGATGATGATTTATGAAGCCACAAAACCATTCAGCACAGCAAGCAATAACTGATGTAATTAGCACATTTGAGGACAGTGAAAACTGCAAAATAAGAAGGCATCAGTCATTAAAGCAATAGATTGATTTTTCAGTATGTGTTCCAGTGATTTTATCAATACCATGTGTTAGTGCTTTTGGACTATGTCATTCTCCATTCTGCTCTTTGCCGGCTAAATGTCAATAGAAAGTACAACATCTGAACTTATTAGTGCTTTTAAACAACTATAATAACATGCTACTGTTGCCAGATGCTATTTGATGGTCAAAAGATAAAGCAAGCATGGAGAAACGGAAAAGGTCATGGACCCAAATTATATATGGAAAAAAATAATTTATCCCTTTCTGAGCTCTTTTTCTTTCTATTAGAGCTGCCTTCCTTTCTCATACTGCCTTCTTTCCTTCGCCGAAGGGACAGGGAGATAGACAGACTACACACATACAGATCATTTCCTCAGCTTGCACTCAAACCTGTAAAATGTTTTCTTTGAGTTTTCCAGTCTGGTCTACCAAGACACATTAAATATCTTCTGCCCTGAATATTTGAGTTATGTCTCCTATTGTCAGTATATGGCTAAGTTTAAACAAACCTAAACAGGAATTGAGAAACCTAAAATAAATTTCTGCAATACATGAAGCAACTAATTTGAACATCCGTCTGTGTTAAAGTTCAGGATGGTGTTTTTTTTTCTATGTTAAGACTAGAAATGTTATCAAGGAGAAAAGCTGGATTCAAGGTCTTCTGTAGGCTACAAAGATTTTCATACTTTGTTTTGCTTAAATGCGCTGTCTGTGAAAACACAGACGAGCGTCCTTCATCCACAGTTTCTTTGATGCCTGTGGACTGCTGCAAAACTATGCCAGGTAAGGAACATGTAGCTTATTAGCTAGAAATCTACTCCATCTGAATGTGAAGAAAGCTGATCCAAAATTGTGATAGTACGTGCTGGGGTTTTTCATCGAGTGAAATCCACAGTTTAGGACAAATACAAGATGTAGGGAACAGACTGCTAGAGGTCTTTAAATCAAACTGCAGTAAGTAAAAACCTGTCTTCACAACACAGAGCTTTTAAACTGGTCTTCACTGCTGATGATTCTTCCTGTGAGACTTTGATTTTCTTGTGGCAACTTTCCAAAAGCGTGAAGAAGCTTTTTTATGTATCATGAAGTAGCCTTCAAAATAAGTAATAGTGTTGTATAAATTGCTTTTAAGTCTGTGAATTATAGGAGCGTTTATTCCCTTTCCATAAAAAATAAATATAAACAAATAAAGCAAAACCTACAGATTTAATAAATGAAGATCTAGATAATAAATCTCACTTAAAATAGACCAGAAATACTCAAAACACATTACTGACTGACTGACTGAGCCAAAGCATTATTCTCAAGAGAATGTTTTGCCCTTTTAGTAGAATTTAATAAGTAGTGGAAATAATATTTAGAAAAACTTTTTCACAGCAGAGCCAGAAGATGACTTTTGCTTGGTGACTGTTTAACCAAGCCCAGCTGCTGACATCGCTTGGGAGCTGGGCTGTGGGAGGGTAGCAGCAGCTTTTCTCTCTAGTAAGGCCAACCAGCCTCGATGGGGACAACTGTGGTACTCAACAAACTCTGAGAGTGCTTTGGTGTGGCTTAAACTCTACCCTTACTATACCAGACCTCACATAGGAGCTATTGGGGGTTTCCTGAAGTAGCTTCCATACTGATATTTAATCCACAAAGGTCAGGCAGGTGGTGTGGTGACAAGGTTTTCTCCATTTTTGCCTTTCAGACATATTCTGACATATAATTACACTAAAGTGCTCCAGTGCTTGGATCACCTCGCTGGTTTTTATACACAGGGTAGCTCCAGCAGAGAAATTCTGGCCACAGGTGAGGTCCTCCATGGCCGAGTTTTGGCTGTGCTGTTCTGCTGAGATAAAATTGCAAATCTATCAGAGAAGACAGATCCTCTAACAGGCTCTGTGGTTCAACATTAGGCAGAAAAGGATGAAAATACAGGGCAAGAGAAAAGCTGAGGGCAATGGCCAGGTGACTATGGCTGGGAGAAATGTAATCTAGCTTGTGAGTGGAGGAGATGGAGTTGATAAAGGACTGTAATACTTTACTAATTTGCTTCAGGTGGACAAGGTAATATTCTTATCATTTTTGTCTTCATTGAGGAAAAATATGAGTTTTGACTACAAGAAAGGGGTTTGCTTCCTGAACTGCACCTCTCCAGTGTTTGTGTGGGCTGCATGCCCTGTGGCTGGGATATCATCATGGGGGTTGGTTGTAGCCCTCACCCCAGCTTCGAGTGGCAGTGAGCTACTGCCAGAGGAAAGTCTCAATGGCAGCGCTCAATTCGCTGAAGGACTACTGTAAGTGTCCACCTGGGGAAGGTGTGCTGCTGTCCCTGAGCAGAGCTGCTTCATGAAGGTTGAACAGACTGAAGGAAAAGGAACAGTTTCAGACACACATCCCAGGTGTGTGCCCGAAGGGTTATTCTTACTTCCTAGCCCTAGGCAGCACAGTATGTGGGTTTGATTGGATTGCCGTTCTGAGCCACCTAATTCTCCTTTTTTAATGATTGCAGGCATCTAATTCTGTATTCTCAGCTAGCAGCTGGTTGTTAAATGTGAGATAACTCAGAGACACCTCTGCCCTGTATTGCATGTGGCCAATGAAGAGAGCAGTCCTCGACTTCTAGTCCCTGTGGGGAAGGCCAATAGTTCAGCCATGCAGTTCATTTCACAACCATGTAAAGCTCTCCCCTACTGGGCTTATTGTAGACTAAAAGCAGATATTAACCTTAAGCTAGCTTGGCCAAATTTGACCATTTAAACAGCAGTAGGTTTTTTGTTGGTTTTTTATTTTGCATCATAACATATTTCTATGGTTATAAAGGCTTTTCTAAAAATCTAGTCTTGACTATGATCTGTATTTTTACTCTAAATTCTGCAAACCTGAAGGATAAAGATATTTAAAATATTGTGACTAATCTATTTTTCTGAGGAATCCTCTGCAATTACGGCATTTCTCCTAGGGATTCTACCAAGAATTTTTCAAAATTGGCCCTGGTGTAGTATCAGTGAACTTTGGACCAGTACAATTGCATTCTCTGTGGTGGTGAGATGGAATCTTTGCTTTATTTATATTGACTGATACCAGAATGACATTTTCCATTGTTAGTTTCTCGATACAGGGAGAAATTAATCTCCCAGTCTATTTGCATCCACTAGCAAAAAAGCCCGATTTTAATGAGAAAATGAATATTTGGACTTTACGCTTTGTATCTTTTCTGGCAGCTGTGCTTTTTATTCACTCTGACTGAAACAGCTTCAATGACAGCAGCCAGGATCCTCCCCTTCTGTTCAGCTTTTCCATAGAAGGCAAAATGAAATATGCCTCTAAAGATAGGGCAGTACTATTTTGAGTTCTTGCTTTTTCATGGGATTATGCCAATAAACAAAAGAAAAATACTCATTCCCACCTTTATCCTTTAAGAACCAAAGCACTCTTTCAGGAATATCAACTATTTCTTCTTACCTGTTTCTTCAAATTCGTCTTCTCCCTCTTTCCTTTTTATTTATCCTTCTTGGCTTCGTTTATCATGCAATAAAATAAATGTTAGCTCTATGTTAGATTAGGTTGTTTTCAGAAACAAAAGTGGCATTTACTTGTTCTACAAGGTTTTAAAGCTAATGGCCCAATTCGCAGGTAGAAAAACAACAGTGATTCATATCTTTCTTTGTAAGCAACATCACCCGAAGGGCATTATGCAACTCTGGCTTTTATAGGGTTTTTCTTTTTTTCCTCAGGCATAATGACTCCCGAGAGACCAAACATAACAGTGATCAATTGGGCTGCTTTCTTTTCCATTCCAGTTTTACACAACAAAGGGATCTGTTGATTTTATTTGTCGTTTATTTATGCTTTAAGCAAGCATGGTTTGGAAAATATTGGCCTGTCCAGCAGGCACTTCTTCTATTGGTGCCTCAGCCTAAATGCGTTTTTCCCCTGTATGAGATTACATGACAAGGTCGTCCATGGTATTACAGCTCTGAAATAAGCAGCAATACTGAGAGCTGTAACCTTTTCTAGTTAAAGCTAGCGAGAATTTTGTTGCTGGGAGCTGGCTATAATGGGATACAAATTGGGAGTTGACATGTTACTTGCTGACTTCGAGCCAAATCTAAAGTGTGCACCAGTCCAGAACTGCAGTCTTAAAAAGGGTTTTCTTTTGTGTTAGCCTGAAGTGCTGAGATTTTTTTTCCAGGTGGATGCAGCTGGATCAGCTGAAATCATAAGCAACCATAATGTGCCTAGATCCATCTAATCAATCCAGTGTGTGGGATCTGGCAAGTCCACATCCAACTCCTCCATCCTGTAGATGATATTGGGGTGAACTGAAGATTTGTGGGCTGGATTCCTTGCCAAAAATTCCCCTTGCCTTTAAGACAGAGCCAAAGAAGAGTGTGGTGATGATCACTCTCTGTCTAGTGGGCGTATTGTTAAATTATCTTTTCAGCAAATGGGTGTCCTAAGGCCTACACTCTTTTGTCTCCCCAGGAGATTTAAGCCCCTTTTCCAAATATTTCATGTGAGTGCCCCAGTCAGCGATCTGGCAAACCAAGGAAGAGGGCTGTTAGAGCATTATGCTTGAAAGGGGAGCCTCTGATACCTTCTCCCAGGACTGTAACATTAATAACATGTTTGAATAGCATGACAGGGTGAGTGAACTTGGCTTCATTAACCGCAAGAGAGTCGGGAGGTACCTGTTCTTTGGAAGCCCCTCCAGGCTGGGTCTCTGAGCAGCCTGTGAACAAGAGCAAGCCATCCTTGCCCCGCAGTGGAGGGGCACGTTTGAGAACGCCTGTGTAACACAGGGTACAAGCCTCAGCAGTGGCTCCTGTGGAGTGGCTCAAGGCATCCTCCTGCTCTGAGACTCAGGGTGTCTTCTCTGAGTCCCACTTCCACAGGGTCAATGAGCACAGTGGGAACCTTGTATTGTATGATCCTCTGTTCTCCACAGATGTAGGAACAGTAAATAGTATATATCACAGCGACCAACAATGTGATAGCAGGGCAAAAGGGTGCCTGTAGCTCCCTCACCCACGGGTGCCATCTACTCACATGCAGCTGCAGAGCCCCCTGTCCATGGCAGCACTCCCATCCTGTCCTGCAAAATCCTAAAAGCCAAAACACCCTGACTTGTTCTGGTTCTTTGTCCTCTCTCCCAAAACATATATGGATTTTTTAAGCTTTTTGCCTTGTTAAAATCCTCCACGTTAGTAGCACAGGTCTCATTACCACATATTGGTCACAATATCCTCTTTATAGCTACAAATATCTCTGGCGTAAGAAGCTTTTAATTGCTTTTATTCTCTGTGGTGAATATGCAAAGGCAGTGACACATACATAATTACCATGCAACTGGAAAAGTTTGGGACAAATGTGCTGATGATTTTTCCCCTCACTCCTTAAAAGGGGTCTTCTAGTTCACAGCAATCACAAGGTACGTATCATGTATCTAAAAAGGGGACAATTGTGAGTATTTTGCCAATTATTAAAAAAACCCCCTAACGTGCAACCTACCGTTCGTTAGCTGAAAAATTAAGGTTTCTGTTTCAAGAATGGTACAGTCCATTAAAGATACTTCTGACCTAGATTTGTACTGTACTGAATTGCTTCAAGTGAGTAATGTGCAATCTATTTATAGGATCATTATTAAATTAGCACTTGCATGATTTAAATCCCCTTGCAGCACATTCACAAGAGAGACTCAGGCACTCTTGTCACCCAGTGGGTAGCAAGCATGGGTTAATGTTCACAGGAGTGGTAGTCTGGACTAGTTTTCTGAAAGGAGTAACTGATTTTGGGATGCAAGATAGAGTTTGCTGTAAAATGGAAATTAATCTGACCAATATTGAACTTCTACTTTTGGGTGAGATGAAATATAGCTCTAAGCACCCCATTTCCATGATTCCTCTTTCATGCTGGCTTCTTGAGCACCATAGGTTTTCAATATCTGTAGCTATTTTATGTAAACCTCACCACAGGATCCAAATACGACATCGGACGATAGTCATTAAGTATTGTGGTAGTGTTGCAGTGTTGTGGCTCCAGTTTGCTGAAGCTGGCAGTAGGTACTTGTGCCAAGGCCTGTTCCACTGATCATTTCAGTATGCAAAGTTTTCTACTTTCTTTTAAATCAGGTAATTGCTACAGCAGCACTGCAAACACCAAGGTGATCTTTCTGAAAGGTCTGTGAAGACTACCTCACTTGGAAATGTTGGGAGTTGGGCGCTTAACTTCTCTGAAAAATAAAGACATTTTTTAAAAAAGCATAGCTGACTGTAATTGCCAGATGTAAGTTAGGTGCCTTGAAATTTGCCAATTTTGGCTTCCAAGGCAAAACCAAACAAAATCAAGGAGACAACTGACATACGTGGATTTGCCAAATCCTAGGACAGTAGCCATAAGAAACAGAATTGTCATGGAATGTACGAGTCCTGCCTTGGTTTTGCTTCCTTTCTTCCTTCCACTCCACTTTTACTAGTTAGCTGTATGGGATGTTGTTTAAGGTGGACATGGGCATGTGTTTCATGTCCATGCTTTGTGGCAGTTGGTGTCAGGGGGTTCCAGTCTTGGTTGAAGTCTTCCCACTGAATCATCACTCGTGAAATTAATGGCCAAACATAAAATACCAGGTTCTGAACAAGATATTTGCTATTCTAGCTTTGCCTGTCACTTCAAATCCCCTTTCCTTTTTGTTTTGCTTCTCAATGTCACCTTTAGGATTAAGTGCATTTTTCCTGCAGCTATGCAGCAATTTCAGTGCATTAACACTTCTTTCATATGAGGCAACACAAAAAGCAGATTCAGAATAAATCCCTTTGAATAAAGTACTGTATAGGTCAATATTGTTTTGGAATCTTTTTCAAGAGTGTATCTAAATCCCTAAGGGAATGGATTTGAATGTCCTTTAGCTCTAAGAGCACCCTAATTCTACCAAGAATAAGGTCTCAAGTATCTTGTACTCCAGTTGTAATTTGAATGTGCTGACTTATACAGTGGAGTTAACAGAAAGATTTTAAATTTTATTATTACTGATATTATTATTCATGACAGTGTTAGAGTTGTCTCTTGAAAGTAAAAGTGCTGCTGAACTGAGAAAAAGCAGACGGAAAGGTTGTTAGCATAATGCACATACACACTTAGAGGCATCCACTTCTTCGCCAAAATTAAATCCCTAGACACTTTTATAGGGATGTACAAAAAAAGTAGTAAAAATAATAGTGTTAATATAGTAATTATTATACAATAGCTACATTTTTCAGTCTTAAAATCCATTTAATCAACACAGAATAATTTGGAGAAATACATATATTTGAGGACTTGTTTCTTTGAGAGCTAGGGAATTTTGAATTGAAACAGATAGAGAAACAAGTGTCCAAATGGATACCAAAAAACCCTCCAAATCTTCTACTTCAGCTTCTTTATCACTGGTGAGTATGTATCCAGAGATGTCAGATATTTGTTGCAGCACTGTCTTCTATGAACGGCCAGGCTTTATTTAACATGCCCAGGAATAACTGACTTGGGTGAGGACCTTCTTCCTTGACCTGCAAAGTCTGCCAAGGCCTAAGATAGGGTGTCTGTGACCTCATTTGAAGGCAACTGGGTGTCTAATGCAGTTTACATTCAGCAGAAGTCCAAGGGATAAAAATAGGCAAAACAAGATGCAATTTTTCACAGTAAAAATGCAATAACTAATATAAAATCACATCCCAAAGCATTCTGGAAGTTCAGTTACTGGAATTCAGGTGTGAAATGGCTTTGTATTGCTGGGAATTCTACTGTTCTGTCCAACAGGTGTCTCAGAATTGGATGTAGAGACAAGCCCAGATTCTTGTCTTTGTCCTTGAGTCTGATAATGTTATTGCATGACAACAAGTATTTTAAAAAAACAGAGAAAGGGACCAAGTCAATACACTAAAGAAGTGTACATGGGCAGCAAAGGTCAAGTGAAGCATTGGAATAGGTTGACCAGAGAAGTTATGGATGCCACATCTCTGGAATTGTCCAAGGCCAGGTTGGATGAGGCTCTGGAAGAGAAAAGTGTCCCTGCCCACAGCAGGAGGGGTGGAAGTAGTTGATTTTTAGGCTCCTTCTGACCCAGGCCATTTTATGGTTCTATGATTTTATGATTCTGTGATTCTGTGATTCTATAATTCAATGATAATGGGTTCTCTGAAACCAAAACACAATTTCTGTGAGTAGACTGATAGGGTGA
This sequence comes from Oreocharis arfaki, assembly GCA_013398015.1. NCBI lineage: Eukaryota > Metazoa > Chordata > Aves > Passeriformes > Paramythiidae > Oreocharis > Oreocharis arfaki. The sequence continues at coordinate 169,518 of VZRR01009797.1, read as the reverse complement.
TTGTGTGATCTATGTATATACAAAGAGACTGACAAAATAAGCATATTTGGTTACCAAAATATTATGCAGAGTTATCTTCTGCAAAAGGCCTTCCTTTTTTTTCTTTTGTGTGATAAGCTCATATCAAAATATAAACAATACATAGGAAAAAAATGCCCAGGTACATGTTGTATGATTCAGGAGTATGTTAAATGCAGTGTGTTGTATTTATGGGAAGGAATGTTTTTGTAGAGTGTATGCTAAAAAAGATATTTTTTAAAACACTGTGTCACAGATGAAAAAACAACACACATGATAGCTGTAGGTGAATAATTACATCTGTAGGATCGACTTTAAAAAGCCAGAAAAGTCAAAGATAGGACACACTTCTCACAGCTGAATTCACTGACTTGGTGGTTTCTATCCTGTACTTAATGCTATCTAAATGCTGTTTCAGCTTGAGTTGAATTTTCTTTTAAATTGAGCAGATCATATATTCATTTGTCAACACTCTATCTTCATCAATCAATGCATTATGCCTGGCAGCTTTATCTCATCCTAAAAGATAACCTTGGATTATGTCATGACTCAATTCTGTATTGCCCCTACAGAGATAATGAATTCACACATGTAAGAGGATCATTTACCAATGGGTGTGGGATGCTGTTTTGAACGTATCATTTCCATCTGCCACAGGATGATTCCATTTGCAAAAATTGATCTCCTGGAGGAGGATTTCTCAGCTAGGGTAAGCACATTGTAGGCACAGTGTAGCAGAGTGTGTTGTCTGACAGCAGAGGAAAAGAGGATCATATTGCTTCTACTGTCCCCAGAAAGTCAAAGCTCAGGGAATGGGCTTGCATCTCTTCACACTGAGGCTGGAGAAAGGAGCAAGGACAGGGGAAACAAGTCCTTCCTTCTTGTAGCAAAAGGTTCCAGCTCAGCAGGTCTGAGAGGAGGAACACATCTGCATGTACGGATGGTACACTGGAAGCATGAAGTTAATCCACTTCTGAAAAGTTCAGCCTCAACTGTGATAAATTCTGTCAGATGCTGAAGCAGACACTGCTAGGAGACAACCTCTTTTAAACAGCTTTAGGATTCAGCTTAATGGCTCCCAGAAAAGGATTGAGCTCGTATTTAATTACTGTGAATAAAGCTATGCATTTCATCAGCTGTAAACAATAGTAATCACATGTATCACAGTGAAAATTTATGCTCATCAAGCAGTTTTCCTTGTGTGAAATGGAATTTGACAAAAGGGAGTGCCAATGGATGCCTAAGAAAGTATTCTGCAGGAACACCTGGGGTGGACCAGGAACAGACACAGACCAGTTAGATCACTGCACGCCTTGGTAACAAGGTAAAGTAGATCTTGCATATTACATCAGTTTTCATATACTAGCAAGATCAAATTATGTACCAGGCAAAGGGCATTACATGACAACTGAGCAGCTTAGGGTTAGGAGTATTTGCATCCCTTGCCAAAATTTGTGAGAATTACATCTCTTCCTGTTCCCTGCCCATTCATGAGAGGCAAGGTACAGCTGTGAGTTTGCAAGAGCAGGACAGTGTCTCTTTGAGTAGCCTGGGAGCTGTTGAGTGGAGTTGCCTGACTTCCAGAGCAGCTGTATACATGTGTAGCTCAAAAGCCATGGCTTAAGTACAGTGCCAAGGAACTCCCTGAGATCTGCCATTTCTATCTACTCTCCGTTCTGGGGAAAGTGAATACTCGTTCAGCATGTTTGAAGTACATTATCTATTCTTCATTTGCTATAGAGATGGACCTCCACAGACCTACAGTCTGTTCCCTCAGTGCAGCTGGCATCGTGCTGGCAGTTCCTCTGCCTCTGCCACTCACACTGACTGTAGTGGGAGATTCAGGTGCAATCCTGGTGGCATTCACGTGTTCATGCAATGTGAGGAAGATGATGTGTTTCTGTTTAATGCGAATTACTGATCACAATGTGTTTCCATGTACATTTTTCAAGGAACATGTTTGCTTTAATTTTCCCAAAGCCCATCTTTGCCGTCATGTTTTGGTATATTGTGTGTCACTGCTCCATGTGCATTGCTTCACGGTGTGATCCTGTCAACTGTCTTAAAGGATAAGCTACTATGACAACTTATGTCCTCATGCAGTTCGACAAGATGAAATATGCAAAAAAGTAAACACGATTCCTGCCAGTGCCCACTTGTCCTAACAACTTCAGGTGTGCCTCCCTTAATTAATCATTAGCTGATGGCAGTTTCCTGATAACTGCCAGAAACAGGGCACAGGATGGGGGCTGTGTATCTATGTGACATATTTCAGGCTGGCATACAGACTTACAGAGATATTGCCTGCATACCATATCTTGTACGAGTCCTTATTAGACCACTCTGATTACTCCTCTGGTTCTTGCAGGTAGGCAAAAGTACAAGTTCACAGGAACAGCTTTTTCTTTTTGAATCATATAAATCAATCTCATTTCTTTGAAACTGCATTGTTCTAAAGGGTGTTCATAAATCTGGATATATAACTTATTTTTCTTAAGATCTATATTTTATGAAACACAGTTTAAATTTTCGCCTGAGACCATTATGGTTTCTATGAAAAGAGAATGGATAACAAATTGAATGAATGGATTCTCATTAAGCTTAAAATTACTCAACAAGAACCATTCTGAATCAATTAATCATAATGTAACAGGACTCTAATTTTCTGGCATTTTCAAAATCAAATGTAAGTATTTGCATCATATTTCATCATAAGAAATCTGATTAATTTTGTTTACAGCTGATGAAATACATAATTTCAGTCACAGTAATTAAATACTGGCTCTACCTTTTCTATTCTGGAAGCTTCTAAATTGAATACTAAGGTCGTCTAAAGAAGGTTGTCTCACAACAGTGCCCCTCCACCTGTTACTCTCCTCCCTACACACCTTCCATGACCATGTGCAAAAAGGATCAGAAAATCCGATTTATATGATATGACATAGCAGGACACTATGAGACATATCAGTAGTGTAAAATAAGATGAGGCTCCAAGTATTTTGCAGGGAAATAACATCATCCCTTCTATTTATCATACTTCATGTGACTGTTATAAATGGATTTTTTATTTGAATATATTATTTTGTTAATCAGTGTGGTTTGGGTTTGTCCCCAAGTTGTTCGGTTTAATATTATCTAAACAATCCAGATTCTTGACACCCGAATCTGTCAGCTAACATGACAGCCTATTATTCAAGGACAGACAGGTAAATTTCCCATGGAACATTACTTATGGTATTGGAGGTGGCTGCCTTGACACCAACAAAAGCATTTTACTCACATTGATTCACTTAGCAAGAAATGTTAATTATTATAAAGGTAGAAAGGTGGCTCCTATTTTTTGTTCCATGAAAACAAATTTTTCCAAATGCCATTTTGAAGAGAATTTTCTTCATACAGTTTCATATTCCAATTAAATTAAAATTTCAAAATGTCAAATAGGGAGTGGAAAGGGTTAAAAAAATAAAACATGAAAGTTAGCAATTAATTTCAAATTATATTTTAAAAATAAAAAGGCAAAACACAAGAAACACAAAATCCACTTCTGGTTTTGACCAGCCCAACTTCTGGCACTCCCTGCACTAAATAGAACATAGTGAACAACATGACCCATGCTCTCATGCCTGGCACACACATTGCTGAGGCAGCTTAAGGAAGCACCAAAGGCAGCTCTGAATCCTCTGACCAAAACATGACTCCAGTGCACTAAGCATTTAAACCCCTGTAACTTTGGACAATTTTGGTTATGAGACAGGCTTAAAGAAAAACATGCCTGGCTTGCCGAATAAGTGATCTCTCTGTGCTGGTACAGTGATCTCTTCCATTAAAGAGGTCAAGTTGTCCCTATTTGGAAGTACAGCATTATTCTAGGGAAACTTACAGGAACAACATACCAGCTACATCATTCAGTATTTGTATACTTTAGGGAATGTGGTAGAAAGATTGTTTAGTTATCTAAAACAATTTTGTTTTCCAGCATGGTTCATACAATAATTCAGTTTCCATATTTAAATCAAAATAATTTTCTATCTCTTGCTAACTTTTCTGTCTCTTGCTTAACTGACCTCTTCTGTTATGGTGTAAGTTGTTTGTTTGTTCCAAAATTCTCGTATTCCATTTCCCTTGCTCTGCTACTGTCCATGCCCAAGGCCAATATTTGACGCCTTTCAACAAGGGATCTCTTACATCAGAGCCAGTTTCACTGATTATATGTAGTTTACAAGACATGAAGGTCATGCAGGCTGTATCAGGCTGGACTATCACTACATATGGACACTTATTTCTCTGCCTTAAGAGGACAAAAACTGATGTACTTTAAGCTTGAGAAAGTATGAAAGAAATGCAGATGTGTACAGTAGGTTAAAATTAGCTCAGGCATTTACAGTGCTCTTCCATCAGCACATAGTTCTTGATTTAGAAGACCTTGAGGTAGCTGGTTAATTACTTGCTGAATCAGGATCAGAATGCTTATGCAGAAACATTTACTAATTTGGTGGAGCAACAGTTCAGGGGAAATATGTTACTAGCCTTGACACATGTACAAAACTTCTGACAAAATTAATAGGGAAATTCCTGCAACAGTGGGAGGCACCATGTTTTCATGGCTGTGGCCCACAGGTTATCAGCAGGCTTTTAAAAACATCCACACACTGCTCCTCCACCTTCAGTGTTTCCAAAGCAGGACTGTTTGTCAAGGATAACACAGGAGTTTACCTGGGGGCAGGCAAGTGTGGGTTTAAAAGGTATGGAGTAATTAGCTGCAGTTCATCACCTGCTTGCTGCAGCTCTCCAGCTGTCTCCAGACTATCAGGTTTGGTGGGAGGGAGCTAGGGAATTAAAAAGCCTCCTCATCTTCACTGCAGCAGATCCCAAAACCTATTGTGTCAGGGCTGTCCTGTGCAGTCTGAGTCTCCTGGGTGGCTGGCCCCAGCTGATGTCCTCCACAGCCGGGTGGGTGCCAAAAGAGCCTTGCCTAAGGCATCCAGATTCCACTCTGAAAGGAGCAGCTTGGCATCTCCTGTGGTGCCAGCCAGCACTTTGCCCAGGCTGATGGGTTTTCATCCCCATGGGAGCTCTCCAGAAGCCCACAAAAAAGGCAGGCGAGAAGGAAAGGCTCTCACCCCATGCAACCTGGGCTTTCTCACTTGACCCAGAACTCTCTTCCTGCATGGGGTAGCCCATTGGGCTGATGGACCATGGCAGGTTTTCCAAGCGCTGGCTTTCAAGGAAAGGTAAATTTAAAGATAAGTTTCTAAATTAACACAGGTATACAGTTTATATCTCAGTGTACAGCACTCCTCTGCAGGTGAGAGACAGTAAAACAGAAAGAGGAGCTAGAAAGATGTCAGAGAGAAAGGCTTGGGACACACACACCTCATAACTCCCATCATCAGTGATGAGGTCACAGTGCTGCTCAACATCACCTCAATCAGAAGAAGGAGCAAAAGAAGGCAGAGGAGACTGCGTCATGGGCAACTCTGACCCTGGTTTGTTCAATAGGGGTTTAGGTGCAGAGTCCAAGGAAAATTTCTTCCCTAGTAAGGCTGGTCAGGTCATGTCCACTGCTCAGCTCAGGATCCAGTGGGGTCTTATATTGATTAGCAGAAGATTTAATTTCACCCTGATTAAGAGAGAGATGAAGAAGGATGTTGAATAATCCTACAGGCATTTATCAACTCTTAGGCAGACATTCCTTTTAATCTACTGTGGTGAACAACCCATGCGCTCAATTTTGGCTCCCTTGACATTTTTTTCTGAAGGGCTGTTCTCCATAAATCTCCCAGACTCTTGTTTTTAATAGCAGCATTATCCCAAGTGCAGACATAAAACAACCTTGTTGCTGTTATTCATTAGAATCTATATTTATTTACTTCTACTATCCAACCAGCTTTGTTTTCTTTTGTAAATTATGTATAAAAATATCCTGTAAACACATTCTCAGCTAACTTGATTTTTAGTCATGCAAGTCATAAATGTTTAACGTTAAAAAAATTAGTTTTGCTAGTATAAAATAACTGTGTATTTTAATCCAATGAATAATATGCAAATGTAATTAAAATACGTAGTATCTTCCTCTTGTTGGGAGTATGAGTCAGAAATGAAAAGACCTGGGGGTCCTGGTAGACACCAAGCTGTCCATGAGCCAGCTATGCCCTTGTGGCCAAGAAAGCCAGTGAGATCCTGGGGTACATCGGGAAGAGCATTGTCAGCAGGTCAAGGGGGGTGATCCTGCTCCTCTACTCTGCCCTGGTGAGGGACATCTGGAGTGCTGTGTCCAGTTCTGAGCTCCTCAGGACAAGGGAGACATGGAGCTCTGAGAGAGTCCAGCAGAGGATGACAAAGGGACTGGAGCTTCTCTTTTATGAGGTAAGACTGAGGGAACTGGGCCTGTTCAGCCTCGAGAAGAGATGACTGAGAGGAACCTCATCAATGCTTATCAGTATTGAAGGGAGGGTGTCAAGAGGATGCAGCCAGGCTCTTCTTGGTGGTGCCCAGCAATAGGACAAGAGGCAACGGGCAGGAACTGATGCACAGGAAATTCCACCTGACCATGAGGAAGAACTTCTTCACTGTGCAGGTGACTGAGCACTGGAACAGATCACCCAGAGAGGGTGTGGAGTCTCCCTCACTGGAGCTATTTAAGAACTGTCTGAACACAATCATGTGCCATACGCTTTAGGATGACCCTGCTTGAGGGAGGTTGGACCAGATGACCCACTGTGGTCCCTTCCAACCTGACCCTTACTGGGATTCTGTGATTTGCCATTTGTGAATAACTGTACAAAAGATTAATTCAAATGTCGGTTGATTCGAACAAGCTGAACTCTGACACAGGATGGCATCCACATGTTTTTATACATTTCCCATTCCTTAGTAGAGCCTCTTGTTGTGACAAAATTGTTGAAGTACATCTGAGCTAATACACAAGAGACAGCTGCTTACAAGGGTTATAAGGGAATAGGCTATTTGAAAGGAATGCTTTTTTAGACATAGAGCTATTGCTTTGAAAAGTGCAAGAACCCACAACATACAAAAAAGTTGAGGGCAGCTGCAACTGGTAGAAGCTACTACCCAAAAGTGGTCTTTCTGACACAACCAACATCAACACTTACATAAATCTACAGACTTTAAAGATGTCTATCAATTTTTTTTCTGGAGGTGGGCTGAGATACATACAAGATTTTGTATGTTGTATACGAGTATAATCAGAACAGCGATATAGAGAATTTTTTTCTAAGTAAAATAAGCAAAATATAAAGACAAAAAACACCACGAGATTGCATAATACAATTTTGACAGAATTTCATTGAAGTGCCTTTGACTTTTAATGCTTGTCATCACGCTGATTTGCAAATAGCAGTAGTTAGACTCAAATATAGCATCCTTATACCTGTACTAGAGGCAGGTACACTTGCTACATGTCTTAAAAATATAGTAGGAGTACTTCCAATCTAGTCTGTGAGATCTAATGAAAAGTTCCAGGGCATTTGGAAAAACATTCCTAATTTCTTCCATGTACAGTAATTTCTATAATTTTCCTTTTTTGTTATCAGGAGAAATATAATGCTAAGGAACACATCCAAGTAATAAATACACACCCAATTTAGAGCACCAGAAAGAGCAATATTCACTGGCTCCATGCAGGATATCTCACTCAAAAAAAACATTTGAATTGTTCGGTAAAGTGGTTTGTTTTTGTTGGGAACTTTTTTTCCTCTTCAACTTTTCCCCTTAACAATGGACCTTTCTCTTCGTTGACTTCTTACTGAACTCACTCCTAGTTTTGTCAGATAAGAATAGCTTGGCCAAATTTAAGATTCCAGGTCATCTGGAGAGTTATGCCTGGAAGGAGAGTAAAACTTATCTCTTGTGTTGAAGTCAGACAGAAAAACACTTACCTGAGAGTCTCTCATACCCATTTGTTTTTAAACTAGTGTGACCTCCTAATGAATGTAATCATTGCAATTCTCTCTCAGTGTTTTACAGATAGGGAAAGAATGTGAGTAAGATTCTTCTGGGAAGCTTCTTCTCAGCTAGGGGGAATAGCTTTGACAGCAACATAGAACATTACTGCATCCCAGCCCAAGTACATATGGGGGCTTGAGGGCGACTGTCAACTGAAAAGATTCAGAGCCTTCTCTAGCACAATTTCCCAGGTGCTTCCAAGTTCAGTAAAGCTCTTCATTAGCTTCCTCCTTCCTGTTTTCTCCTCCTAAGCTGACAAAGCACTCTTGCCAAGACAAGCTGCTGCTGGTTGGGGCACTGATGCCAGGAGGGTTTGGAGCAGCTGCCATGGTTGTGCTCTGGGCCATGCCAGCAGCAGCAGGGCCCAGGGTGACCCACTGTTCAGCAGGGTCAAGCCTGGGGACCAGTAGAGCACCCCCAGCTGGTGGTTGCAGCCCACAGCAGGCTCTACTTTCTGTGCTATGGACCTGTTCGGTCGTTGTTTTCTTCCCCCTTTTTCCTGTTAATTTAATACAGAGGATAACATTTTGGCTGAAAATTGATAGTTTTTAACATTGGTTTCAATGCGGCAAGAATTTCATCCAAACCCTTCATGCCTCACTGAGGACAATAACACAAAGAACACTGTTTTGGAAAGAGAAAGGCATCAAGTTTGCCAGCAGCTTTGTTTATTGTGTTTGGGGGCTTCATGATGTAGTCTCCCACCCACTCCTCTTTTAAATGTTGCTTTGGCTTTCAGAAGTCTTGTAACATAAAATATAATGATTAAAAGTTTGTATGCAATTTCCAAAGCTGGTTTTCATTCCCAAGGGAGTATTAATTCTGGTTTAATTTGTTTTTCGTCTTCATTGTGCAACAAAACACAGTTTTGGTTTTAAAAGGAGGATCAAACTGATACGGGAATATGCGCACAAGTGTTGGCAGGCATTTCTTGAGGAGAGCTGCAGCCCATGAACTTGGACTTCAAACAAAAAATGTGCAGAGCTCACATGAACTTGAATTTGCCCTTTATTTGTGATACCCATAAACATTTATGATGCTTTGGTTTTAATCCCAGTAAGCCTATGTTGTTACTCTGGGTATTTTAATAGTGTCTATTTATATTGTGAAATCATGACAACTGTGTTGTCTTCCCATAAAGCCAAAGGTCAAGGGTCTGCTACAGTAAATACTAACACATGTGAAAAACTTCACTCATATGAATAATCAAATTGATTTTAACAGGGATGTATTTTTAGGGTCAGGCTCCCAATATTTTGACATACTTCTTGATATGTTCTGTGCATAGGAGTCATTGACTTTCATATGGTGGTAAAATGCTCTAAACACACAAATAACTCCCCTCCAAAAGATAGGAATATGTTTGGGTTATCAAGTTTTAACAGTTACAGTTTTACTTGCTAGCTTTCTTTTCCTGAATACCAGTAGTGTGGGAGGAGAGCTTAGAAGAGATAAAATAGAATTAGTGTTAATGATTCCTAAAAGTTAATATATTTAACATTCTTCTCCCTTCCCAAGTGAGCCTGTGTGTAACCACAAGTTTGGAGATCTCAGTGTATTTTTTTGCCTTAATTTTCTGGTAAAGAATGATGGAAATAATTACAGTGATGTACTGCATTTAGTAATTTATATTGTGTACAGATAATTGCTATGATGGAATAGACAAATGTGCATAGGAGAACACTCTTTTAATGATAAGAAGTATAAAAATTCATGAAACATACAATAAATATTATTCTGTTTTTAAGACCATAGCTAGCTCTAGTGCCTCGGTACTGCATGTGCTGTAAAAGTAAATAAAAGAGACACACAAAATTCCAAATATAACCTGTAGCTACTCAGGATAAGCAGCTTGCCTTTTAAAGAGAATTTCCTAGTTGTCTGTTGAGATACTAGATTCATCCTTGGAATGTTTCTTGTGAATAAGCTAATCATTTTTCCTGTTGTTTGCACAGACTCCAGCTGTGTTAGAATGCAATTTCTGCAAAAATTTGTCTGAGAAAGCCGTGTCAGGAGCAAATTGGTTTTCTGCTGTTTATTGGAATATATTCGATGGTTTTCCATGTTGCATTCTGAACCTTGTTCTCAAAATACATATTCTATACCTGGGACTTCTACTGTTAAATTAGGGAGAAGCCTTCCATGTGTTTACTCTCCCTACAAAGGTGGAAAAAATTTGGAAGAGCTCAAGTGTAGATGAAAATCTATGAACATCAGTATCTTTTAAATTTGTAAACATATATGAGCTATTTTCTTCATATCACCTTAAGTAATAATGCCACAAAACTAGCAAAGGATCTGCAGTCTAGGTGGCATAACCTCCCTGATAGTAAAAGGAACACTTCCTCCATTAACATGGAGTTGTGTGCATGGTCTGTCCAGTGATACACAATGTCATTTAAGACATTCCATCATTCCCCGCTTGAGTACTCTGCTCTAATCTCATGAGGTACCCAGGGAAGACACAATGATAGCCACGGCATTAAAATGTAATCAAGATATGCAAATTCATATCTGAATGTGATTTGCTTGGAAAGAGAAATTAATCTAGGCATGGTCAAATAAACAGTGTGTAATATGGATAATTAATCACCAAATTAGCAGCTGTGGTCCCATGAGAAGATTATGCAAATTAAAAAGGCCCCCATCTACCGTCACAATTAGAGTACTTAATACCAAACTCTAAACAAAACAAAGCCCCTGGGAGCACCACAAAACAAGCAAATCAAACTTAGAAAATCTCTCAGTGAAATTTGGAAAATGACCCACTAAGTGCTTTTTTTTTCCTGGTTTACAGAAACTGATTTATTTTCCCTCTGACATACCAGGCTCACTGAGTAACCTGCAACTTTGAAGCACCACTGATGCTGCTTTACAAAAGACTAAACTTCCATTCATACAGTCCAAATCTGCAGCTAGAAGAGGCGGGGACTGGAGGGCAAATCATCATCCCTGGGGCCCAGTCCATGTAAAACAGGGATGGACACTGCAGGGGTATGTTAGGTGTCTTCTTCACATGTACAAGTTTTCTCCAGCAATTTCAGTTGCTGCTTTGCACTTGTTTTTCCAGAACCTCTTTTTATCTCTCTCAGCATAGTATTTTTCCCATATTTGTAATATGTCCTGAAAATATTTTTTCTGCCTCCTCTGAACACGTAATCCACACTTTTGCTTTTCACTGTTAATCCAAGACAGTGACACCAAGGATGCTTCCTATGGACTAGACTGGGGTATGGGACTACCTGGCCCATGGCAGCATATGGTCTTCCCTGAGGCTATGCATTGCACTAAAACCATGGCCCAACCTGGAACACGTAAAACGTTCTCCAGCTAGGAAACCTGTGAACACAGCTATTCAGCATTTGAAGCACAGCTTCCAAAAGACACCCTAGTAGCTCAGATAAATTCACCTTAACACTGACTCAACCCAAAGTGAAATATGTTGACTTTTCTGAATGCAAGCTTTAGAAATTTTTAATGAAAAGTTGTAATATACTCACTCTTGTCTTCATTTATGGTGAAAGGGATTGTTCAAATAAGAAAATTGGCAAGAGTCCTGAATTTCCATCTCCTGATGAACTCCGTATCACTAGTCCCAAGGGAGGAACATGTTTTGGGAAGGAATTTTGTACAATGCAGGCAAGAAATTCTTCAGTGTGTCCAGAGCCAAGAAAAGCAGAGCTTCTCCCTTCGAGTCGCTGCGTGCCTCTCAACATAAGCACCTGTGGGTGGAAAATACCTTTGAAAACACAGCATTGGGATTATATATTTTAAGGCAGCCTTGTCCTGTCTGTCACTGAGTGTGAGTAGAAGCTGACTTTGTAAGAAAGAGGAGTTTGCATCTATTCTGAAATGCCTTTCTCGGTCTTCTGGTGCTCTGGACCATGACCGGCTTCTAGTTGCTCTCTGTCTGTTCAGAAAAAAATTCACTCCTTTTATTTAATTTTAAGTTTTAATTCCTCCTGGTAAAGGATGCTTTTGGTAAGATTTTAAACAGCTTGCTTAAAGAGCTAAATAATGCTCATGTTTTGAGGCTCTTAATGCTGCAGAGCCCCAATTGCTTTTCATGTAGAATAGCCTATCCTTCTCCCAGGCAATTTGCTGATGCACTGAATACAATAGTTTGGTGTTGTCTTACCAATGCAGTGAAGAACATGCTTCTTGCAAAATACAGTGTAAACTTTCTCACTAATGTAGATTTCATCTTTGAACCTGAGCAGATGTGAATCAGGAATGTCAAAGGGGCAGCCCCAGACACACTAGAAGAACAAGATTGCAGAAATTGCTGTGTAAATTTTAGTCTTCATTGATGTTTATCCCCACCCAGGAGGCCATTTCTCATCAGTCCATGTGACGTGAATTTAGCCCACACCAAAGTTTCCAACATTGCCTCCTGTGTTTCGAAAGTGCAGCGCCAAAGTATACTCAAGGTTTCCTCATGCTGTGTCAAGCAAAGTATTCTGGAAAACGATGGGTGTGCTGCTTGTGTCTTGTATGCTATGGAGAAATTGCAGAAAATGAGAATGCAGGGAAAATGAAGTGTGGGGCTGCAGCTGGCAAATTTCTTGTGCTTTCATGAGCTTAAAGCTGTGATGTGTTTTTAGATGCTGAACACGATGTAAGACAAACAGAGAAGAAATTATGCAGTCAGCTTCATCCCTGGAAGTTCACTGGGCTGAACAGTGCCTAGGGATTAAAGTACAGATGGCTGATGGCAATGGGTTTGAGGACTATTAAAAAAGGTATTTAAAGGTCACAATCCACTGCGAATCAGACCAGAGGGGTATGGCAAGGTTTAGTAGCCCCATTTGTGAGCAGCTACACTGAAGTGGCAAAAGTTATTTGCTCAGTAGGGTTACCACCATTTGTGGGTAAGGTATGATGCAAATTCATTTCCCTTGAGATGGAAAATTCAGCCAATGCTGAAGCTGCAGGTTTATGAGGCAATGGAAACCAGTCTAAACTTAATTGTAACACAATTCCTTACCTGTCGCAGTCCCGCTGAGTTCCCTTATACCTGGATGATCACAGGATGATACCTGTGTGATGTGCACACAGTTGCACGCTGTCCAAGGCTGGCTTTTGAAACCAGTAATTTCAGAGAGGGAGTGCCAGGGAGTCCTGAAAGAAGCACTCCCTCAACCATCCATCTAATATGACAGCCCTGGGGCAGTTAATCAAGCAAGGCCCTTTCCTCAGTGTTGCTGCAGCTGTCACGTGCTGGCAATAACACTCTTAACTATAAAGGTACATGCTGACTACATGATGGGCCAAATCCTGTTCTATGTTTTGCCTGGTTTAAATTTTGAGGAACCCTTTTTGTAAGTGAGCCTACCCTGCCACTGAGGAAGGGAACCACTAATGTATTGGTTGCATAAACACCAGCAACTGATAAAAGTGAATTGCTACTTTTTATATAACTCTTTGTTATAGTTCAGTGAAATGTAACTCCAAATGAAATAATAAGCCTGCAATCAGGACACAAGAGAAGAAGCAAAGTAGATTAACTGGCAAGACAATGATATTGACAGCATTTTCTGACATTATTATCAGGAAGATAATGCCATCCAACACATCCGAGCAGTATTTTGAGGGAAAATTACTCTCTCCGAGGAGACATTTTAATTAAGATAAAATTGTTAGTTTGCAATGAAATTCTTGGATTGACAGTCTTTGCCATAGTGTTGTTTTTCTACTAACAGTCTATACAAGTTAAAGAAAGTCAACCAATATTTACTTATGTGAAGAATCCACTACCTTGTCAAAAGTGCACAAGTAGGAGTCAACTGTTTAGTTTATATCTGGTATATCATAAATGCCAGCAGGAATGGCAACACATCAAGAGGAGCACCTTTTCAAGCAGTGTGATTACTGAGTCTGATTACTAATACCCATTGACCATTTTCATTCTTCCAGTGCTCACATTTTACAATAATAAAGCATCAATGCTTATGGGAAAAGATTGGACCTGATGTCATATCTAGAAAATAATTTAATGGGAAATTGGAGAGTGACAAAGTGATGATGATTTATTTTTTATAGCAGATGCCTCATTAGTTAAGACTTATTTAGATGACCTTCCCAGACCTATGGTATTTTCTCCTCCGGTATTTACCTCCTCTCTAACCCCCACCCCCTCCAAAATCTTGTACACTCCGAAAAGAGCAGAGGTGAATACTGCTGATCAGGTGCCTGATCCTGTGGGCCTATACTTCCATTGGTTAGATCTATTCATTTCCATGGTCCTATTCATATATGGAATAAGCATAAAAGAGACTCCTGGATCATTATTGCAAATCTCTATGTACCCCTCACAGGAAGTTATTATCAAGTACCTTGAGGAAAAAAAATAAATTTTGGGGTTTTTTTGATTCTTTTCTTTTTTCACTGGACTTACTTGGATTTTCAGATCAGTTGTGAAAGTGATATTTTGTTCCACCTTAAATACATTGAATAATCACCCTGGCTCTAACAGAAATTAAGAATGCCATCCTTGAGTCATTATTTAAAATGCATAGCTTTTAATATTATTTGATTTCTTCTTCTGAAGAAATCAATTATTGATTTAGTGTTCACAGTGAACATCTAAACAAGCATCCCAGACTACTACCTGGTCTCCATTAAACAAGAGGAAGAAAAACAAGAACAACAAAAATCTGACATCTTTGTTTCAGGAGCAGGGCTAGCAGGCTCACAGGTAAGCAGAGGCAGAAAGGATCAGCTTCACCCACGTGCCAGCTCTCTCCAGAGATATGAATCCCAGCCCCTGCAAATAAGAGAAGTATCAGCTTCCAATGTCAAACCTCATAGAGTTCTTCACAATCTGCTTTTCAAAATAAGTCTAGCTTTCTTGGTGTCTTTCATCATTTTTCCCCATCTACTGGTCTACCCTATTAAGAGAATTAAAGTGAATTAAGTCAGCAGTGCCCTGGCAGCCAGGAGGACCAGCCTGAGGTGTCCTGGGGGGCATCAGGCCCAGCATTGCCAGCCGGGCAAGAGAGGGGATTGTTCTGCTCTGCTCTGCACTGGGGCAGCCTCACCTCGAGTGTTTGGGGCAGTTTTGGGTGCCACAACGTAAAACAGACATTAAACTATTAGATTGTGTCCAGAGGAGGGCAACAAAGATGGTGAAGGGCCTTGAGGGGAAGCTGTATGAGAAGCAGCTGAGGTCACTTGCTCTGTTCAGCCTGGAGGAGACTGAGGAGAGATTTCGTTGCAGTTACAACTTGCTTGTGAGAGGAAGGGGAAGGGCAGGCAGTGCTCTTTTCTCTGTGTTGCCCAGTAACAGGACCTGAGGGAGTGGCCTGAAGGTGTGCCAGGGGAGGTTTAGGTTGGATATTAGAAAAGTTTCTTCGCCCAGAGGGTGGTTGGGCACTGGAACAGGCTCCCCAGGGAAGTGGTCACTGCACCAACCTGACAGAGTTCAAGAAGTGTTTGGAAAATGGTCTCAGGCACATGGTGTGACTCTTGGAACTGTCCTGTGCAGGGCCAGAAGCTGGACTTAGATAAACCTTTTTGGTCCCTTCCAACTAGGCATATCCTGTGATTCTGTGTTTAAAAGAATTAATTAGAGATTATGTTTTCTCAAGTCAATTCTTGCAGATTAAATTTACACAGCTGGAGCAGGAAGCCAGGACCCCTTTTGTCCACTCCTGCCCTTACACACAAGCTTGCAGGGCTGTGCTCTCTGCCACTCATACTTTCAGCAGGTATGATCTCTCTTCCCCATATCCTAGTGCTGTGAGAAGGAGAAACTTCTAGGATAATAGAGAACCAAACTCAGATTTTCCTCTACCGTGGTAAATGATTGAGTCATCATAAGGATCAGTGCACTCCAATACTATTAGGAAAATGACAAGTGCATAATATATGGGGCCTGATGACCTTAGAAGGAGATTTCAGAGCAATCTCAGTCAAATTCCTGAGCAGGACTTTGTGTTTGGATTTCGACTTAGGTAGGATATAAAATTCTGGCTGGTCTCCAACTTTTTGACTGAGTGTCAAAACTTGCATGTCTTTCACTGAAATGTTTTCCTTTGAAAGTTTAGTTTTCAGTGTTTGGCTTTGCAGACAGTTTGTCAGATCTTGCCAAAGCACCCTTTCCAAGAATCTGAAAAAAACCCCCACCTGTATAGAAGTGATTCCCTGATGGTATTTATGTCCTCAAAGACCTACAGAGAAGGAATTTTTTAATTCAAGGTGTCTGAGAACACAGACTTACCTTTTTTAAGAGCATTTGTGTCTATTTGCCAAAACCTGAGTTGCAGATCCTTTTTTTTTTTTGCTGTGGAACCATTGATGACAGCATCTCTTACTTTCCCTGAGGTACTGGTTCAGCAGGTTTCACTGTTTACCAGTGGTCCTTTTTTTCTCTGTGATCGCCCCAGGTTGCCAACTTCATAGCTCAGGACTCACCTTTGTCACCAAAGAAACACCCATGAGCAGCAAAATGGGAGTGCATCTCCCAGGCAGGAGCAGCACTTAAAGCAGAGCTGCATGGAGCAGCAGTTCTGCCCATCCCTATCCCCCCTCAGATAGTCTACCCCAAGGTCTCTTGCTGCATGAAAAGTGCCACCGCACTCATAGAAGAACGGCTTTGCAGAAATAGTTCACGTCTTTCTTGAATAAAGCTAGCCAAGTTATTCTGAGTGCTGCAAAAGGGATCTGCTGGTTTTTCCGTATGGATCACTCCGTCCTTTATTTCTTAGCTACTGTTTACTAAATCCCAGTGCACAAACAGTAGTTCCAAACAGAACTCCAGTACTTGCAGGTTTTCCATTGCAATAGAAACATAGAAATGTTTAATATCGTTTTGCTCTTTTGAGATCCAAGACATGGAAAGTATAATGCATGTAGGAAAATGACCATACTAATGTGCATTTTCTCCAAGGACTTTATGTTAAAACAAAACATGAACTATCCTCTGGTAATTTAATAAGAAATAGATGTAAATTTTCAAAATATTGAAAATAATAATACTATTCTTTATCACTAAAAAAAATGGAAAAGCATAGTATATTTATGAAACACAGGAAAATGGAATATTTGATAGCATTGGTTCTAGCTGCAAAAACATCCATCAGTATAATATAAAACCAGCCATGCTAGACTTGAAAGCCAAATTGGTTTGCTGAGCGTGCTGACCATTAGCTATTAACACCAGTTTGTTTCCCTACCTAGAGTAAATTTTCTTGCAAATGGCAAAACCATTAGTGAGCTGCCAAACTATATTTTCCACTTAATTTCAATGTTGAAGAATATAGACATGACAAAATTTGGGTTATCAGTTAATACAAGGAAAACAAAAATTCAAGGATCTCATGCAATTTTTTCTTCCTGTCAACTCCATAAACTTTTCTAATTTGAATAATTAGAAGCTTCACAGGGCTGACAAGGTTCACACAGGTAAATCACTGTGTTGTCTGCTGCATCTGTGATCAGCTGAAGCCTTAAAGGCACAGAACTGAGCATCAACTTTCTGTCCATTCTCACTTTCTGTAAACCATAGGGTTGTGCAGTTCTGTGCAAATATAATATTGAAGAAAATATTAAATATTTGTCATTGAAAAGAACCAGAGATATCTACCACAATGAGTTAAAATTTCACATCCCAGAAGATTCAGTAAGAGATCTATTTGGCAGTTTCCTCCTAGCTGATCTTTGTAATAAAAGCTAGGGCAATTTTTGAACATGTCTTTATCAATTCATCTACCTCTCTCTCACAGCATGGCTGTGTGGATATAATTGCCTATCTTACAAAATTATCAAGCAGTTTTTTCAGCTGTATATATTAGAAAGCTCTATTTATTATATCAAAATATGATATCTGTCCATCCTCCAAAGATCCTTGAAGAGAACATAGGACTCAGCGGCCAAAAGACAGACTTCAGGATGAATTTTTGATGGCCAGGAGTCAAAAACCTCAGATTTCCTGGAGCTCAAACTGATTTGATGATTATTTTAATCTTTCACATAAAAGTAGTAGCTAGAAAACATGATCTCATTTTAGGTCTTTTTGAGCTGAATATTAGCAAAAATATAAGGGTAGGAACCTGAGGAATTTGTTCTATACACAAGAAATGTCACATTGAGCGGAAGAATGCATCTGCAAAGCCCAGGGCAGAAATGATGATGTTTGCGTGCATGTTTTCTCAGAACAAGTCAGCAATCTATTGAAACAGCTCTAAAACTTCATGGAAACAGTGGGAGGACTCCCACTGATTTCAGAAGGCTGTAGCTTTCGCTTCTCTATGTGCATATGCATGTTTCTTTCCAACAAAGCAAATCAACAGAGATCAGCACTTGCCTCAGAAGGCCCTGCTGAATGCGTGCTGTTTAGATGAGTGGGCCCAGCAGCAATTTCCTCACACTCTGGATCCCCAGAAAGGGGCCTCAGTGCCAGCTCCTGCTACACACTGCACTGAGCGATGGGTAACGGCAAGGGACTGGTTCCTTGGCTCTCACTAAAGGAATTAAAATGGTTGTGACAGGGCTCCCCAGACCCAAGGTGTTCGCTAGAAGTACTGAATCACAAGTATTAACAGATCTGAAGAGGTCCTGTAACATTTGTCCAAATGTCTTTTGACAATTCTTATGCATTTTGCTAGATCCAGCAGAAAAACCAATTGGATCTCGGAGGCTCAGTTGGGAAAGGGAAAAATTTTACCTACAAATTCTTTGTCTGAACTTTTCATGTGGAGTTATTTCTCGAAGAAACGTTTGACATTGAGCAAGCAATGCGAAGAAATCTACTATTTCTGGGATTTCTATAGCATCTGGAGGATGCCAGAAGCACCTGCAGAGCGGATCTGTCTCCGCAGTTTGGGAGGGTACATAACACAGAGCAAGCAAAACAGATATGTTTCAGGCTGGACAGTTCATTCTCCTCATCTCCTAGCGTATTTCAGACAACGTTCTTCCAGTCTGGGGAAGTATTTGAAGATGGGGTTGTTGTTTTAATTTTAGACCTTATCCAAAGCCTTACAGGTGATTTCTAGATCTGAAGGGATAATTTTAATGTAAGTCTTTTATTCACCTCAACAGATCTAGATTCAAGCATAGGGTAGGATTTTATTTCTAGGTCCAGAGGTTCATTTCTTTGTGTCTATATCTTGTGGGCTCTTCCCAGGTAGCAATAATTTTGGGAGGGAATATGACACCTCAGATCAACCAGTCAGGAGGTGGACTTTCTGTATAGTTTAATTAAAATGAGTCTGTTAAGAACACCAAACATATTTTCAGCATGGTAGGAAGGATTAACTGTTCTTAAGTAGAAAACACAAATGTACTAGGCAGGAATGTCAGGATAAAAAGGAAGGAATTACAGTCAATTGTCTCTCTGTCCAACATTTCCCATGAGAGAGACAGTGTTTTTCCGTCCAATCAGTTTTCTGTCAAGCCAACAATTTTTCAGTAGCTTCCTGCACTGCAATAGCCACTACTTTCCTCATACAAATTCCAAAAGAAATCTTATTTTTACTTTTCTGGGAGGCTTGGCAAAGCGTTTCTTCTTTTGCCTGTCTCACCCTGTACTACAAACAATTCCTCCAACCTTGGCACACTCAGGTGCAGATCGCCCTGCTTTTTGGCAGCTATTTGTGAACTGGGACACAGCACAAAGCAAATGGGAGGTCATCTCTTGCCTACTGTATGCAAGGACACTGCAGGCTGTCTACTGCAGTACATACTGAACAAACCAGTATGAGGGACACCATCAAGACAAATTCGTTAAAATGTTTTTTACTTCTTTTTTTCTTGAGTGTGAAACAATGAGATGTCTGAAAATGAAGAGGACAGTGTATAAATAATAAATAAAAATTTATTATTTCTGCTATTTATCACTTATACTGTGATACTTGAATACCAGGAATAGGGTGTATCATTGACAACTTGATCCATTCTTATTCCCTTCTTTATCGTGTGCTGGAAGTACACAATAATGGTTTTGGCAGTCATTTTGTCTCATTGGGTCTCACACCCATATTCATGGCCAGCATAGTAACTTCCCACTCTTCTTTTCAATGTGTGAACACTCAAGCAACAAACGTCCATTCCCAGTGCGTGTTTCTTTGGTAGTCAGATAAAACAATACACTGTTTGCTGATAAGAGTCCTAGGAATGACTACTGGAGGTCATCTGGTCCAGTCCCTCACCTGAAGAAGGGTCTTGTCATTAGATTATGTTTCTCAGGGTCCTGTCCTTGAAAATTAAAATTATTGTATAACTGTAAGATTTTCCACTTTGCTTTATTTCCCCATCAGATTGGAAAGATTGTAGAAAAAGTCTCTAGAAACTTATTTAGAGATGTGTTAAGAACATAAGTGAGATGGTCTTGCACATGTTAGAGGATATAAATGTATTTCCATATTCCCTTCCTCACACAGTTTGGTCAACAGCCTTCACTCACTATCCCCTTCACTGTTGTCAGCTTGTGGGACAGGAGTAGGTATAGACATGGAACAAAGAAAATCAGCTTACAATCATATAGTTTTGTCTTCAAAATCCTCTTCTGTTCTTGCAGTCTTTCTGATTTGCCGTATGGGCAGGTTTAAGTGGAAATGTAAGCATTGTAAATTTTCTTTCAGGCAGATTTACCTGCAATTTATTCCGTCTTTCTGTGGATCGCATTTTCATTTAAGGTTTTTTACCAATGCTAACTTTCCTGCTGAAGTCATCTTTGTTTACACCAACTGTTCCCATTCAAGATTGGCAAGGATGTCATTCACTGTTTCTTATGATTTAAGTCAACTCTGTTTCCTTTCTATCTTTCTGCTATGCTGGAGT
Source organism: Oreocharis arfaki (assembly GCA_013398015.1). Lineage (NCBI taxonomy): Eukaryota > Metazoa > Chordata > Aves > Passeriformes > Paramythiidae > Oreocharis > Oreocharis arfaki. Next base: position 148,752 of record VZRR01009797.1, on the reverse strand, counting down.
CAGTAGGAATACATGAGGGGTGTGTCTTGTGACAGTCACCACACACACAACAAACATGCATCCCCAGAGTGACTTTTGCATTCTGATTTTTTTAATTTTTTTTTTTTTTTTAAAGTTTCTGTATAATCAGAGATCTCCAAAATCCAGCTCAGGTTATGCAAGTGTTAAGAACATAATGGACATAAAACTGATGTAGTTTAGCACTTTCAAAGCACTGACAAATTCTAAAATCTCTGCTTTTGGCACATCAAACATCAGGAATGCTGGGAAGGAGTTGTACCACTTGAGTGGTAGCAGATGGTGATGTTAAGTTTGCAGATCATACTGAGCTAGCAGTGAGCCTGGTGCCAGAAACATAGGGAAAGCAATACAGATCCAGCAGAGACAGTTCTGTTATCAGCTCAGCAGGTGAGTCATTGTATGACTGAGAGCAACCCAAAGGATGATTTCATTTATTCACATCCCAGTTCTTCCGAAACAAGCAAACAAAAGCCTTTAGCAATGAGCATAATTTATAGTAACCCACTGAAGCCAATTGAGTTAATTGCATGCTAAATTTTTAATTATTAGAGTGTACATTTTCTTGATCAAAACTATGTTTTCATTTTTGGAAGGGGCAGCTAGTTGTGATGTGTTCGATGCTTTTAGAGCATGAATCTCTAGTTCAACTGTGATCCAAACAGTTTAGTACCAATTTCCATCTCTTCCTCACGTTTGCAAGGTCATTTGCCTTTAGCCTTTGATTACTTCAATTTTGCATCTATACATGCAGTCACGGACCTAGACTTAATAGCTTCCCTTAAGAATACCAAATAAAACATTAACCTCAGAGTTTTAAGAGTTTTCAGGCACATGCAAGTGTGAGACCTCAGCAGGCACCGATCTCAAAAGTCAACGTCAACCAACGACATCATCATTTTGCATTGTTTTACCATTTTTCCTATTGTATAAAAATTATGCCTTCCCTTTTTAATGTTTTTGAAAAAGGGGGAAATGTGGCGCTGTACCCCCTCTTACTGATCACTTCCTGCCCTCTCCATGGGGTCTCCCCCCTCCCCCTGCCCCTAGTCCTGGCCACTCCTCGAGTTCTCCCTATTGGTTCCTGTATCCCAACACCGCCCATGTACCACCCCTGTGCCCTGAAACCATTTGCCCATGTGCTCTCCCCGCCCCCCTGGCACCCGGGTAAACTGAGGCTCCAAACCATGTGACTCTCTCTCTCTCCTCTCTCTGCCCCTGGGAGCAGCCTGCCAGCAGCTCCTCTCCTCTGCCTTTGGGGGCCAGCGCGTGTGCTGGCCCCAGGCTTTGGGGAGGCAGCATGGAATAAAGACCTTTGCAGTGCCATGCGGAGAGCCTTCTCACCTCCTTTGCCATCACTGAAGTTGCAGGCTGGCAGCTGGAGCAGCAGTGCGGGGCGCCCGAGATGGACTGCAGGAGGGCAGAGAATCCCTGCCTTGTCCCAAGAAGCCCCCGCTGCGCTCCCAAGGAAAGCTGCAGCAGCTAAGCAACACCTAGCACTGCAACATGCAAGGCATTCCATTGCAATCAGCAGGACTTCCATTGGAACAGTTGGAAGGCAGGGCTTTATCCCGTGCAAAGATAATCTTGCCAGAGAAACTGGCCATTACATTAGCCATTACTATGGCTACTTTATAGATACTTCTATTGTTCTACAATGATGTTACTAGTGACTAAACAGATATATCAAGGGCTTGTCTTTCTGCTAAGGTGAAATTCTGAATGGGAGTTCCAGAATTACTGTTCTCTGTGAGCTCTGTGTGAACTAGAGATTAAAGAATTCTCAAAATCCAGTTTTAAGAACATGTACCTTTCAGAATGATTTTGCAATTCACAGAAATGTAGCCTCTAGAAAACATATTGCAAGTCTGTAATTATGGAAACACCCATGGGACTCTTTGCTTTGGTATTCTCAAGCACGAGCATGTGAGAGGTGCACGCCAGAAAAAGACACAAATGAAATAAAAACAACACTGAAGGATGTAGATTGGGCTGTTGCATCTTCCAGAACCATCATTTGTTCACATCTGCAGGCATTTCCAAAGATAGCACCAGGGATTAAGACAGGAGAGTTCCAAGGCAGAAGGACATTTTTGTAGGATAATTTTTGGTAGGGCAATTTCTCGGTAAGAGGGGTTAGGAAAAGGTGTTAGTAACTTGGACATGTTAGCAGCTCAGAGTTCCCAGATGAACATGAAGGTTCTTCAAGAAACTTGAGGTTCAAACCAGAAACTAAGGATAAATCAGTATATTTTTTCCTGTGTTACTCAGAACTCCTTTATTTTTAGAGGTCACAGCCCACCAACACTCATGTAACCATTATGCTCACCTAACTGGAAGTTGTAATCTAGTTAAGTAACTGGAGACAAAGTGTTGGAAAAAGACATGCAGGCATTTGAACCCTGTCTGCACCTGCAGAGCACAAGGATTTGATCTCTCAGCCCCGTATTTTAACACTCATATTTGTAAATGTCTATATGGAAACCAGCCGCTGCACCACCGTGAGTCAGGCGCACACAGGCTTAACAGACACTGCTACAATTCCACCAGAGAGAGGTATTCCAGCTTTCATGCTGTATGTGATATGCAGCAGCCTCCCTTCACTGCAGGTATAGGAAGGAAAACATAAACTATGTACAGGTAAACGCCTTGACATGAATTATGTTTTCCTGAAGTGTAACCATTATTGATGGCATGCATACAGAAAGGTGTTTCTAAATAACATCTTTCCACATAGTATCTTGATTTTTTCACTGTGAAAAATGGGAATATTGCAGAAATCCCAATTAAATATGGTGTACAACTGCTGAGCAACATGACCAGAAGCTACTGAATCACAAAAAAAAAAATCTCATAATGAAAAACAACAAAAACTTACCAATCGATGTTTAGATTTGCTCTTGCATCAGAACTATTTCTTGACTAGGACGCTAGAAAATATTACAATAACTTCCGTTTGAAACAGCTTCAGAATTTTAAATGCATTCACTGCAGAAAGGGATTAGTGTGCAAAACACAGGTGGGAGGTTAGAGGGTATGCTAATATATTATAGAGACAATATCACTGTGGTTTGAAACGGAGATACTTTTGTATGAATTTCCTTTTATGGGGAAAACCTCTGAATTCAATCAATTGCTGCACGTAATTTCTGTGCCTCTCCTTACTGAGTGCAAATCATAGTGTCTGTTTCCAGGACTATTTTAATATTGTCACAAGTAGTAAAGCAATATCATTGTGGAAAGCAACCCATTCAACTAATGGAAGCATTGAGTCAGGATTCAATTTTCAAACCTTTAGAAACACAAGTACCAAACAATCAGAGCTCTGCTCTTGCAGTGATGATGTAACCTGTAGAAAAATTGGCATAGTTTTTTGCAGCAAATTTATCAGTGACCACAAACATGTGCAATTTTGCTCTAACTCCTGCAGATATTCTGTAAATATTAACCACTTTAAGCCATATGAAAGGAAAAAAAATTGCACAAAAATATAATAAAAAAGCAAATACCTTCATCTCATTAATGTAAGCTGAATCAACAGTGGATCAAACAAAATTGGAATTGACTGAACAGTTGGAATATCATTATATCGGTACTGCAAAGTATTTCTTTAGCAGAAGCACAGACTTCAGTTAGAGCCAGTAAAATAAAAGTAAGATTGTTACCAAAAGCTCTACAAAAAGTCTGGCAATATGAACTGCATCTTTTTATCAGGTGAATGGAAAGAAGAGAAGCATGCTGAACATATTTGAACGTATGTTCAGCTGTAAAAGCAGAAACAGGAAAAATCTTGTGTCTACTTTCCTGGAAAAAAATATACTGGTTGGTTTAAATAGCCTTGTATGTTCTGCAATCCTATAAAAAGAACTTAATATACATTTTATTTCCTTTTTTTCCCCCTGAAGATTGTATTTAAAATAGTTTCCACTCTGCCAACCTTGTGTCTTACAAGATATTTATATTTGTTGTATTTACTTTTTTTTTCCATTGCCTGTGAATTTTGTCTACATCAACTCTTGAAAGTAATGCCTGGTTGTTGAAATGCTGTTCTGGTAGTTTTCAGAAGTTAATTGCATCAGTATATTCAGTCTGGAAAACCTTACTGTCCTAAAAATTATTTCGTTCATAATTCTGGCCCAAGTGAGGATAACTGTTCTTTTCGAGATTTGGAATGAAATGGAGCATTCCATGAAACATTTGTATTTAAATCTGCATATGGTTCTCGGTTTGACTCTGCCAACCACAGATTTCTCTTGTACAAACTCCCCAATGGTTATTAGTTTACTTGTTTATATTAAAGTTGTCACTGTTGGTCATACGCTTTGACATGGGATTCTGATTTGATCACCAAACCCTCTCTTTTTCTTACTATCTTACTTACATTGATGGTCACAGCTAAGCCTTGTTATAATGGTTTACAGAAATGCTTCATTATGAAGACTGAAAAAAGTGACATTAAGTACCTCATCCTTCCCTGGGTCATAAGTTATTTGTACTATTTCTTCTTTCAGTGGTGGGCCTGCATTTTCTGTTACCATTTCTTAAAGGAATGAAGATGAACACATTTTGCACATATATTTAAAAGCAGTACATGCCTTAGACATATATACATACAGTGTTCACCTCACTATTTTCAAACGTTTCCTGAAAATCATGGGCTTAGTGTTTGAAAAACAAAAGTGCTAAGTCAGATTCTATTAGCAATGAAAATATTTAAAAATATAATCATAAAAGAATGACTGTCCTGTCAGAGAATCCTCTTGTTACATGTTATTGCCAAGTCTAAAATCCACAACTTGGAATTAAATTTGATATTCAGTCTCAAGTACAAATGAATTTCCTAGTAAAATATTAATCCCTAGTGAGTAGGGTGCTACAAACAGAAGAGAAATCTGGGGAAAATAAATCCAATAACAACTGACATAATAGCCATATGTAGGTCAGAAACTGGAAATGCAGAGATTTTATATTACATTTGGCCTGTTCCAATAATCCCTTTTCAATTAATTAATCTAAATTCTTTTTCCAAAATAATGAATTTTGCCTAAAATAGAAGGATGTATATGTGGGAGAAAGCTTCTAAAGATAGAACTAATAATATTTCAACACATTTATTTATCAGAAATGTTATTTGTGTCTTTTGGGGGTGTTAGTTGTTAAAAATATTCATTAATTAAAGAAGGCTCTTTTTCTGCAAACCATCTGGCTGTTCTTTTCCAGTCTGCCAATGAAGTCATGCTACAGAAATTGTGATATGACAGTTCTTTCTTTGCCAGCAGATGATACCCTCAAAATTAGACATTATGGCTTCACTGAGAAGTTCAGTCAGTAAGAAAGAGATTTATTCCAATATTTTGGGTGTTTTCCCCACATTTTTCTCCTTATTTCTTTAAAAGCAAGCAGAGTATTAAATTTGTCCATAAGCATCCACAAATGTTTTTCATTTTATGTACATAGAAGTCTCCCTAAAATTGTGACCACTTAAATGAAACTTTGAAAGGAAAGGAATCTGGTCTTCAAAGAATTGGTGTATCTGCATTGCATTCATGTGTAGTTGCGTGGGTTTTACACTATCTGTTACCCTGATCTGCTATTAATGCAAACTGTTAAGCTTTACTGCCACAGGGATGCTTTATACGCGAGAAAACTAGGGGGTGATGCCAAAACTTTATCTGATTTATGTGTCAAAATTTGGGGTAGAACCATTGGCTTTAACCCTATTTCAGCAGTGAAACAGTAACAGATTTGGGGTCACGAGTTCTGCTCTGCTGCTTGTACAAACCATGCCACAAAGTAAAGAAGAACGACAAAGCTGATGGCTTTAGAAATCCAGGTAAGGCAGCCTGCATGGGGGAGCTGCCATTCAAGGGTAGCTTTTAGTACTCAAAATGTGTTTGGTGAAGAGGAGCACCCAGAAGCCAGCTTGCAAACCATGAGGAGAGGTGTCTGTTGAGCAGCTATCTTTGCTCCTTTCCATACCCTTTGCAAAAATTAGGTCCCCTGAGATGCTTCGAGATAATACTTTGCTTATTTTAAAGAGTTTACTGTGAAGACTGTTACACACTCTGTTTCATCTGACAGCATGAAGATGAATTTTAATGATGCACCAAAGACTTGTTTTGTTGAACTTCATGACCATGGTATATATCATATGAAAGTGTGGAGCTGCCTCCTCTTCATGTTCACAAATCATTTCTACTGATAGTAGAAAACAGGCAGCAAAGATCAGCTGCAAGAAAGAGTTTGGGGTTTGAAATATTGATTATGTTTATCTCCTTAGATTATAAAGCAGGCACACTTATATTTCAGTGCTTTTTTATTGTGATTATTATTTCTGTATTTGTCTTTTAATTGTGGAAGTTTTTACACCCGAGTGCTTTTTTGATTGACGTAAGAAATATCATCCTTCCTGAGCAGGCTAACTGGTTTTTACTGCTGAGTAATTCACATAAAATTTAATTAAGCCTTTGACCTGATGTCACAGTTGCTTCTTGGCACAGGAGGAGTCTAGGCCACTTTGTTTCCTAGGAAACCAAAAAGAAAGTCCCTGTTACCATTCCAAAGAATTTAAATTTCCTTGATTTTGTACTGCAAAATATTATGCTATAGTAGCCATATTATTTTCTGTTGCTTGTGCCTTAGGAGGTTATAGATAGTTCTCAAAGAGAGGCATTTGTATTTCTAAGCTTTGCTTAACATCCAAAGAAATGCTGCATGGTTTTTCTGGTAATATGGATACTTGCTATGTTTTTCTTTACAATATTCCCTTACCCGTTGAAACATTTCTGGTATTTTACTGAATGAGACAATGATAAAGCTGAGTCAGTAGACATCAGTAAGAATTCAAATTCAAATCATCCAAACAGTTCACTCTCTAAAACCTGGGTAATTTATTTTCTGAGGTTGAATTGCCCTGTTCTGTGTTTCTGTGAACCTCTGAGAAGGTTACTCTGATGTATCTCATGCTTTAGGTGAATGCTAAAGCAACTCAGCAGATTAATAACAAAAGCAGATTGCAGGTGGTTTTTTTCTGTAAACTTGCTGGATCAAAACCACAGCTGTAACAGGCAGATACTGTGGAATTCCTTACACACCTTCAGTTGACATTAATGGAATTTAGCTTTCTGTTGCCAAAATAATGGAGGGAATTTTTTCCTGAGTATCATCAATGGGGTAATTTATACTTTTTATATGATGAGAATAAAATTAAAGAAATTAGAATAGACTCTATTTTGGATTTTTTTTTTTTATCATAGTGAGCTGGTTAGTTAGACCAACACTCAGCACAAAAAAAAAAAAAAAGAAAAACCAGCTCAAATTTCTCCCCAAGTCTGTGCTCAACTGGTCATACCACACAGCTTTAAGTAGATACTATTCCTCCACTGAATCTCCTTGTACAGCTGGGAGTCCCTAATTTAGATTTATACCCATTATGAGTCTATATGCGCACAGTCAGAGGAAAAACCGCTGCTACATGGAGAAGTAAAGCAATTGTCAGTAAAACGAATTTTAAAACCATCACGCTTTGATGATTTTCAATGTGACAACAAATCAGAAGACTTAACATCAGTGAATACTGCTCATATGGACTTCGACCTCTTCCAGCAGATCACGTTCCCTTGATTAAAAGAATGTAAGATAAGGCTTTATGTCTGGCTCTGTTGAAATAATTAGCCAAACCTTTATTGGCTCAAACGGGCCAGGATTTAATGTTTTAATGTCAGGAGAAAAAGAACAAGTCCTCTTGAAGAACTGATAGAATTGATGCATTTATTTTACAGTTACAGGTGTATACCTTTCCTATTGCAATTCTAAACAATTAAACATCAGAATAGCGTTCAGTTAAAAGTTGGTGCGGTGAGAAGGGACTATCACTACTTGCTCTGTTTAACTCTAATAGGCCAAATCTTTTATTTAGCAGGTTAGGTGATGGCATGTGTAGTGTCTTTTTACTTGTAGAAAGTCTTTAATCTCTTTTAGACAGGTGTATAAAAAGGAAGACCTCTGTCTTTCTACACACACTAGAAAAACACAGCTGATCAATAACCTTGGAGTTGTTGAGAGCCCATGCCTGGGAGTGTTCAAGGCCACGTTGGATGGGCTTTTGAGCAACCTGGTCTAGTGGAAAGTGCCCTGCTCGTGGCAGAGGGTTTGGAACTAGATGACCTTTAAGAACTCTTCTAACCAAACTATTCTCTGATTGATTGATTGATTGTTCTCCTCCATGATTAACGACATCAAGTGGTTCTACAAAGACTGTACATCTGAGAACAGAGACTTTGCCTCAGTGTTTTGAATTTGCAGCAGTGCTTGAAAGAGAGTTGGTAGGAAGGGAATGCTTGTGTAGCTATTTCTCTTGAGAGCTGATTTATCTTTCATGTTACTGTACTCATGGTCTTAGGCAATTGGCACATGTTTTGGTACATCAGTGAAAAGAACATAATGAATGGGACAAGTGCTGGCATCTGAATTTATGGTTTGTGTTCTCAGACATTTTCTTTCCTCTGTGAAAGTGTCTCCCTGTTCCCTCCACTGCTGTAAACTGTGTTGGCTCCTAAAATAACTTTAAAATAACCAGTATTATTGTAGTTTTCATCTACTGCTATAAATATATCATTCTGGGAAATATATTCATGTGATTTACCAATGCCATGAAATCTAGGATCTTATGAAATCTCAGCTTACTTTTCCTTGTATGGTTAAAATACTCTTAGCATATTCTGTCTAAGGATAATGTAATTTGAGGAGAAAAAAGACTTCACAAGTGTATCCTTTAGCCAGTATCTATATTACCTTTTCTTTGCTAATTGCAAGTCAAATCTGCAGATGCTGTGATTTTTACTCTTGCAATATCCTAGTGTGACTATGTATTTCTTGCCCTCCACCCTGAGCTCCCAGCTGCTGTTATATATTCTAAAGCTACATATTGCCCTATTTATATTTTGTGTTTTATATGGAGATAAGTGGGGATGGGATGTTTTGTCTTGGTGCTGGGCCCTGCAGCTCCAGTTACTCAAGATTTGTCTGCTTCTGCTGCTGTCTAATCTCAAGTTGAAGCTGGAATGCGAAGCAAGATTTAAAAGCTTCATCATCTTCTTCTATCCCCCAAACACACAAACATCTTTAGTGCCGTTAATTAAAAAAAACCCACAGTCCTTTATGTGCTGTTAAAGAATTATTGTCTGCCTGTATCAGCAATAAGAGACATGTAGGAAACAGAGTGAAGGGCTGTTTCTCAAAATTGTCTCATAGATTTGTAAAGTGGTTTCAGGAAATGATTCTTAATATTTCACATTATGTATGATGAGCATTTATGAAAACCTTCCTAAGCTTCTCTTTCTCCAGAAATGCACATGCTGAGTAAACATTGGTTTCATTTTTTAAAAGTTATTATTATAGAAGTGTGTTGAAAAAGAATCCTGCAGCTGTTACCTTTTATGAAATATGTGTAGCAAAAGCTGGTGATGTTTTCTCTCAAAAAAATAAATTGCTTTAATTTTAAGACACTAGTAATTTTGTAATTAAAGTGAATAAACCAGATATTTAGAGGGTGGAGGGGTTTTTTATTTCTTTCTGTTTATTTTTCTTCTTCCAATTGCATTAACATCTTCCAAGTTCTGGGATGCCAAGATAATAGATTTTGAATTTTGGCGAGAAATGAAACAATAGTAAACATAGATTGGAATCAGTATGAGTGATGTTGTTCAATGTCATGGTGACTAAAACTGCCTTCCAAATCACTGATGCTCTGTAGGTCTGTTTTCCTTAAATTAATTTCGCCTTTTTGAAGATCGTTAATTTAAGTTGCATGTCATATAGCTAGTGACTCCTTCATCTAGCTCACACCACCATTTCCAGAGCAACCTGATGATGCATGTTGTGGATGAATTCACATTTCAGGGCCACGTTTCATATCCTATTCTTTTCATGTTATTATTCCTACCCTTTTTACAACAAAGGAATCATTAATGTTTCAATGCTACTAAATCTAAAAAAGGAGACTGTTAGGTTGATTTCAGCCCCCGTGAGTAGTCTTGGTTTTAAGCACTACTTCAGAGCCAGTGACTGAGCACAGTTCATCTTCCATACAAATTGAAGCCAGTGAAATAAGATACCTAGCATTTGTAAAGTCAGTTAAACACAGTAAGTGCAGTATATAAAAGTATAATAACTATTGCCCTCTCATTTCCCTAGTTCTAGATTTGTATAAAGATTGTGGGAGATGGGAGGATGGAAAGCCAGAGCTCAGAAACAATAACTGTAAAGAAGAAAAGAAACAGCGCAGACACTGTCTGCTCTCAGAGAGATGAAGAAAGTTAAGAATTCATACTCTCTTAGGCAATGCAGTTCCAGAGGTGAGAGGTTGCAAAACTCTCAGATCTGTTTTGAATCCTCCTCCATTCTCAGGAGGCTTATACAGAAACACAGCCCCAGTGTTTCACATTTATTTAGTTAAGCCTCCCTTCTTGTCATAGATGAACTTGAGATGAAATCCTGGCCTGAGTGAAGTCAGTGAAATATTTCCTGGCAACTGCATGGAACAGAGTGACACTGTATGTGCAGCACACCCTCTCTGTTGCTTTCCTCACGCTATCTTCAGCACTATCAAAATGTAAATATTTTCCTGCCTTTAATGACTGTAACTTCCTGGTAGAAGTTGTATGACAGTGTTTGCGCAAAACCGTTCTATAACAAAATGTCACACGCAGTTTCTGAGACCAAGGTCTCGAAGGTATCTATCAGGAGATGCAGAAACATACTGTTACCTTAACAAGGCCTTATTTGAATGACAAGAAAAGACCTTTTATGGCGGTCCATCTAACCTGTGGAGCTACTGCATTTAAATTTGCACAAGAACAGCTTAAATTTGTGAAGGATTTGGACCAGAAATGTCCTGAAGGCTAAGGCCTCCATGTATGACTGGTATAAAAGAAGGGGAGGAGGCTAATGATGGTTGGAAGGCATACTGAACTATTGGAGGTGTGAGATACCACATTTCCTTAAGTCCCACCTTCTGCTGGGATTGGGAATAGAAGTTGTTTGTTCCAATAGATGCTATATCTAACAGTCCTGTTTGTCAGGCAGATCAACCTGCTTTCTGCAGCTGCCACACCAATACCTGGAGCCTGCTCAAACCAAAAAGCCTTTCCCCTCAGATGAGAACCTACTTGCTCTGCATGGAACAATACTGGTTAGAGGGGAAATCTAAGGCTGAGGTTGAAAGCAGTAAATCTGTGAATCACCTGACCTGTCTCCATCTTTGTGATATCTGGGTCAGGGTTTTCCTAGCTGCGAAACTCTTTGAGGGTTTTGTTCGGTTTTTTGTTTTCTTTTTCTTTTCATGTTCACCTTTCACTTTAAACACGGGAGCAATGTCCACTCCAGTGGTTCATTATGCATGCGCTGGTCCTCGTGTAACATCTAAAGTCTAACACATACATTCTGGTAGAAATTAAACTATGATTCTTGTATCAGTCAAAACATTAGGAAAGAATTAAAGTTTTCTGTTCCCAGGGAGGTTCACACAATAATGCTAGGCCACTCACGACCTGCCACTATCTGATATGCTAAGGATCAAGGAAAACTCAAAATTCAGGCATTTCCAGATAAGGCAGGCTGCTTTTTGGAACAGTAGCTTCTTTCTTTCTGTAAAAGAAATTAATTGAATATATTGCTTTAATCTTAGACAGATGAAGGGCTAGTGTACAAAGCCCTCAAAAATTAATCAGAGTGAGGGCAAAATGTGGTATTTCCTATCCAGTTAGCTAAACAGCAGCCAGAGAGAGTTTAAAATCAACAGATGGCAACTGCTTCGCTCCTGTATCGTCTTCTGCCTTATTTTACTTTGTCTTTCTCTTTAGTTAGCTAGCCTGCAGGAACATAATCTCTTTAAATCTCGAAAAGGAAGCCTTGCAATAACCTGCCATCACCCCATGAAGTCATCCCTTTTTTTCTCTAATATAACACTGAGAAATGTGACAAGTGACCGTTGTCCTGCCAAATGGCAAGGCTGGAGACTAAAAGGAGCATAAAGCAGAAATTTTCAACCAAGAAAAAATCAAATAGCATAAAATCAAGAGATGTCAAAGTTCTTTATTCCATCTACCTGAACTGTGGCAAGATCATCTACACCTAAGGTATATATGAAAAAATATTTGATTATTTTACTCCCAAAGAATGATCTATAGGAAGCTTGGCAGAATTCTCTTCTATTGTAAATTTGGATTTTCAAAAAACTTACCTTTTCAAGAAATTGTCATTGTCTTAATTTTGTTCTGCTGAAATCAGCACTAAAGGTCATATTAACCACAGTGAGACAGAGCTCAGAAAACCCTTACCACTTCTGGAAAAGCCTCTTGCAATTCTTAGCACCCCAGAAAAATAATGGATAGAAACCAACCACAGAAGAGTGGATTGGAAAGGAGGACACTGAAGACTGGAAGCCACAACTGAGGTCTCCATTTCCACCGCCAAAAAAACCCAAAAAGTCTTTGCATCTCTAGCAGTAAAATCTTTCCTGTAAGGAAAATACCCAAGTGCATATTCCGGCACAAGGCTCCCTCAATTCAGCTGAGATCTGATTCATTACAAACTGATTATGAGCTTCAGGATCTTACCTGTTGATCCTGATTAGCCCATTTAGGTAATACACAGGTCTGCACTGCTGGAAAATTTGATTGCCAAGCAGAAAGACAAATATTCTTCTCTCTGATGCAGTTAATTTCAACTGCAAGTTTCCATGGGTGCCTTTACTTTGACCAGTGTTTTACTTAAATCCTGGACAAAACAACATTCCCCAAAATATCTAATATTTCATATGAAGTCTATTGCACCTGATGCCTTTGTATTTCCTTACCTCAGAATCTCTCTAACTTGGATCCGTTGCCAAAGTGTTTTCAACTTCTTTGTTTTCTGCTGAAGTTTGTTAAGGGCAGCACTTGGCCTACTTGCCTGCCAATGTCTTTTGTCCCTGGTCTGGTATCCCCAACAAAAATATCTACTTGTGTTTATGGCAAAATAAGGAAAAAGACACACTTCTTTACCTGTCCTTTTGTTTGAATGATATGTACCTCATACATAGAATTTATGGCAGAAAGTGAAGTCATCCTCTAACAGAGGATTGTCAGCTCTTGGCAGTGCAGGTCTGTTCTTATAGAGAAGAAAAAAAAGCCCTGAGCACTAATAAATCCTACAGATTGAACTATTCCTACTTTCTTTTTAACTTCCACTAAAGTTTTTCTATCACCCAAGATTTCCCTAGTAGACTTTTTACTTCTTTCTCTTTAAAATTTTTGCTTAGTTATTCTTCAAGCATAATTTTTTTTCTTAGGGGGAATTAATTCCTATGATCCCATTAAAAATTCTAATCAGTTGTTTTATGCTAGTTTGCCTTATTTTATGCTAAATTGCATATCTTAATTGTGATTGTGCAGTCAGTCATTTTAAATTGAATTGGGTGCCTTGCTCACTGCCAGGTGTACTAGGCTTCACAGACTGGGATTTGTGGCAGGAAGCCTGGATCAGCTATCTGTAAAGTTGTGTATGCTTAGGTTCAGGTCTTGGCAGGGTATATTTTCACACCAGAATTCACTAATTGCCAAAATACATCGTCTTTTATCCTAGCCCTGTCCCACTCAGGCCACTGGCAACTCAGAAACTCATGAAATGGGAAATGGAAAACAAACAAATTGTTATTTTAATACAGTGCTAAGAAAGAACCTGAAACAGCAGTATATTCACTTGCACAAATGGTAGAAGGAATCTAGAAAAGAAGGCATTTGGCTTCAAGTGAAAGTAGTGGTTGCAGTAACCATGGGGAAAGGGTGCAAGCAACAGGACAGTATGTTATGAAAGTTAGAAGGAACTGTGCCAGGGGCAGCTTAATACTATATGCTAAGGAGAGCTTAAAGTCAAATCAAATTACTGCCCGGGCTGTTTTGATGGAGTCTGTACGGATTCATCTGTGTGGAACACAAAATCTGTACAGATCGAAATCCAGGGCCTCAGCAGGGAGAATACAGTGCTGAGTCTATATCATTGACAGCCCAATCAGGACAGCAGCACTGACTGCAACGTGCAGAGACAGATCAGGTCAAGGAGGCAGCAAGGGCAGAAAAAACCACTTTATTGGATTATTTCAATTACCCCCATCCTAACTGGGCAAATGTCACAGCGGAGCATGAAGCAGAGTTGAAATATTTAGGTTCTCTCTGTGGTTGCTGATTGAGCACTCAGAAGAAGTAGCATCCTTAGCTTGATGCCAAACTATATCCAGGGTCATGTTCAAAAATCTGTTTTTAGAAGCACCGCTTTGTAAGAGTGGGTGTGAGGTTCACAGGTCACTATCCCAGTGGGCTTTACAGATCCACCACAGCCATGCTTAGCTTCAAAGACAAGCATGTCAAGACCAGGGAGCTTGTTTAAAAGAAAAAGGAACAGATAAAAGAGTATATCTTACTGGGCAACGTTAGAAGGACATGATCCTGTTCAAAGGAGAAACAGAGAAGTACTTGAAGGGGAGATCTAGGGCTGCTTCCACAGAGGGAGCAGCTAAGGGCCTTCCACAGCTGGCTTAGAGGAGAAGTAACAGAGTCAACCAAAGCATGTGTGGCACTGAGAGGATGGAGGGAGGCTGACTTCATTATCACTCCCTGACAAGGGAAAAATGATGGTCAAATGAAGCTAAAAGAAACCAGGTTCAAAGGAAACAAACTGGTGTGGTTCTTCAAGCTACAGAGAGCCATTCAGCCAACTTCCTCACCAAGGAGTTTTGTGGGCGCAAAAATTTCAACACTGTTCAAGAGGAGACAAGTCTTGGAAGAGAGAGATTTTTTTTTGTTACTGTGCAAATAAGTCATAGTAGGCCCAGGAATTCTTAGGTGAAAGTGTCTGGAGGTGGGAAAACTGTTAAGAAGAAATATCATTTAAGTTTGCTCTATTCTTAGTCTTCCTGAGGCATCTGTTTATGGTTACTGTTTTATTTCTCCAAGATACTTTTATTGTGTCAGGGGAAACATTAGAGTTCAGGGACACTCCAGGAAGGACCGTCAAGTTGCAGGGAGACTTTATCCTGTCCTATTTCATCAGGAATTGTTATTGTTAGAGATAGAATAGTGGGCTCAATTAGGAGTTCATGGGGTCTACACTGCCCCAAACCAGAAAAGCAATCTGTTTTCCAAGCCCAGGGGGAAACTGGTGACAAACAAGTTTAACCCTGCAAGTACGAGAGAGCAGCTATACTGAGTCACCTGTCCCTGTGGCTGCTGCCTGAGACCTGGTCACAGCTGGCAGAGGCACTTTGGGGTGCCTGGGAGCACTGGTCAGCTCTTCACTCATCAAACCGGTGTTTTTGACACCTGAATGCTAAAAAGGGCAGAGAAATGGCCAAAGCAATAAGTGATTAAATCCACATATTTTCATAGGAAAAACCCCCACCTGTCTCTTAGATGAGTACCCAGTTGTCATGGGATAGAAAAGGAGGAGAAAAATGCCGACCAGTTGCATGTAAGTCACTGGGCAGACTTTCAGAAAGCAGAATTTCTGCAGCTTTAGCAAAGTGCCAATCTCTGAATTCAGGGCAATAACGTCAAAGACATTGGTGGTCCTTCAAGCATAATTTTTCAGGTAGAGTAGGAGAAATATGATGACTGCTTCATGCTGTGTTTCAAGCCAACTCAGAATTTTAAACCAAAACCATGTATAGATTACATTAGATTTGCCTTGAATTGATGCACATATCAACACATTCTGTCTAAGATATCTGTCTGCCTTTGAATAGAATAGAACTTAATAATGTGAATAGTCATAGTCTTTCTCTTTTCTTGTATTGTTTTTGACTAACCATATAAATATAGTCAGCACGAATTTGCATGCAACCTAAAAATCTTAACATGTTTTTTAAAAGGATGTAATCCATAGTGTTCTGTAGAAATTCCTTTTCTGGCAACAGGCTGAGGGCATAAGTGTCCGTGTTTTAGATTCATCTTCAGAATTCTAAAGAAGTTTATAATTTTCTAGTAAGCTTAATAAGGGAGGCCAAAAGTAGGAAAGCCCTTTTTCTTTTAAATTGAAAACTGTTGTGCTTTTCTGCAATGTATTTTTTTACTGTTTTCAGATAGCAGACCACACACTAATTTTCTTTCTCAGAAAAACCCCATCTCACATTGCACGGCCCAGTGAAACAAGCCCTGAAAACAAGTATTTGTTGCTTGTATATTTTACTTAACTCTTTTGTAAGAAAGCAGGCTGCGTAAAAGCTTGACCTTTTGAATCATTTCAAAGATTCAGTCGACAAGTTGAATCTGATATTTGTGTACTTGTAAGAGTTTGCTTCTTTAGTAAGTGAGTCATTATTAAAATTTACAGAATAATTCAGCAGTGAGGTGCAGCATGTTCTGTTTGTAATTTTGTCATGAGTATAACTATCAAACTCAGTGAATGCACACATGTACATTCCCCTTTATGAGAAGGCAAACATCAGTGTTTGGCCGTAATTCATAACATTGTCTGTCAGGCTCATTCATTTTTAAAAAAATTTTATTCAATATTATTGTAAGTAAAAAGATCAATATTGCAAATAATGCATGTCAATAACGGAACCTCTCAAGAACATACTTTGTAATTACGGTACGCCTGAGCTGAAGAGAAGACAAAGAAACAAAGCTCTAAATCTGTTTTATAGTACTTTCATCAGATGAAAGGAGATCTCTATAAACACAATGACCAAAAGCTCCTCTATAGTCTTTCTATTCCCAGCCTGCTTGGAAGCACTGGTAAAACTCACTATAAACTCAGTTATGTTCCTGCCAAAATTGCGTGCCAGCAAATTCGAGATTCAGCTGCTAATGGTCAAAGTTATACTGATTTGGCTTACCTCTGTTATAAAGTGCACTGAATTCACGAAGTAAAGGGTCTTTTCCATCTATTTCTAAGAAAAAACATATTTTTTTTTAATATGCTTTCATATATCTCACTAGGATGAAAAGAAATCCCGTGGAAATAAATGGAAGATATTTCACTAACTTCAAAGAATTTGGACTAAGTTTGTGCTTTGACATCATTAATGTAAATGTCAAAAAAATTTCCGGCCATGAATAAAATGATGAAACAAGATGGATATAGATTGAAAAGACAAATTTGTAAGGTCCAGATACTCTCCCAGTTACTCAGCCTAATTAGAACCTTATTGTTGCATAAACACATTCATTTCTTCAAGACTACTCAAGCTGTTTACAGTACTCCACAGCAACAAAGGCAGCAAAATCTCCAAATAAAATTAGCCTGGAGAAAAGAACCTGCATTTTTCCTTTTATCAAATTAAGTTGGTAAACACTGATATGAACAGTATATTTTTTTCAGGGATGCTGGCAGGAAAACAGAATGGGAGGAATAATCTTTTAGACGGACTGCCCTGTGACAAGTTTACAGAGGCAAATTTTGCACTACATGAATGAATGTGTAAACATAAAACCATCAATTTTTATTTAATAGCAGCCTGTTCAAGGACAGAAGAGTGCATTCAAAACTCATTTACTAGACATTTATTTCATCACATTTCATTCAACACAAAAATTAAAATACATATTTGTTAGCTAGGCAAATGCTGTCCTTTAGGGATATGCATTTTTAGTGAACTGAATTTTAAAACTAAGTATTCTTTTGAATTCTAAGTTCAACATTTTATATCCATTTCATCTAAGCATATTTAATAATTTTTAAAAATCCAAAAACTAAGGAGATATTTTCCGGCTGAAGCAAGTTTTAAAACCCAATCCACCTCAATCTCACTAAAATAACAAGAAAAAGAAAATGCAGCCAAGGATTTTTACTGCTGCTTATTTCGCGCAACTGACTTGAAAGCACTTTATGCTAGAACCCCCGAGGACTAGATAGGATTTAAGAGACTTAGTGCTGCTTTCAAAATTTGGCTCATGAACGCTTGCCCCTGCCACTGAGTCTTGCTTACAAATGTGTGCTTCTGCGAGGACGTGTAGAGTCTGGAGGGGTTTTGGGGAGCCATAAGCTGGCTCTGTCAGAGCTTGTCCATTGGCTAGGGTCAATGCTGTGCTGTGAAGAGCCACCACAGGACTGGGAGCACTGCCAAGGCACAGCCCTGCCCTCAGCAGGGTTTGGTAGTACAGACACAGGGAGCAGAGCCACAGTCACACTGCTCCTGGGGGTGTATGCTAGCCTGCAGACATCACACTGGATGGGCTAGAGTGGACTAGGTGACACATCTGGGGTGGTCATGAAGGGTCTGTACCAGAACACATAGAAAGTCTTCCTTGGGACACTAGAGAAAAAATAATGTGTGTGTGAGCAAGGCATAGTGCAGGATACATCTGTATTCCATGCTGGTAGGTGCAAGTGCTAATGGATTTCATGTACAATAGTTGATTTGAAGCATGATGGCCCAGCCTATCACCAGCTCATTTACCTATAGATTTACACTTTTCAAAAGACTTCTATGTTCTCTGTTTTGTAAGATTTCTATTTTTATTCCAGCCAGAATTCCATCCACTCAACCTCTTTTGAACAGATCCCACAAATAAATGCCGGTGACTGCTGAAGAAAAGTCTCCCAATATCTCCTGAATGGAGCTAGGTGTTGCTCCAGGGTGTGCTGCAGAAACCTGCATCACTGTGAAAAACTGCATGTGTGCTGACTCTGCTTCCTTAAAGGGCTGATCAACCTTGCCTGTGGCCATTTGCACTGGCTTCCTGCAGACCCAGCAGCTCTGTCCACGGAGTATACGCTGGGATATCTTCCATCCCAAGTGCATTCTGCTTCTTGCTACCTCAGTCTCATTGTGCTTCTCAGATTTTCTCTTAATATCTTCAGCACATTCTTGTTACTACACACATCTGTAAGTTTGTAGTTTAGGCAATAAAGACCATCATAGAACTGTTGTATCTCCAGAGCTTTCATTATTCTCTGGTTCTTTAGTGTAGCCTCCCAATTGCTGTTGTTTCCTCTAAGTTAAAATCAGAGTCTCTCAAGAATCTTTTTTTCCAAGATTTAGATCTCAAGTTACAAACCAAGATCTGAAATTACAGATTTCTATAATAGATTACAGGTGTTTCAGAAATGGGTTTTTTTCACACGCAGCTGATACTGTGCGAAACACCATTTTTAAAGGGGTGTTTTATTTTCATGAAGTCATTGTCATAAGCAGAGAATTTCCCTGGTCAAGCATCTTTTTCAGGAATAAAAAAGCCTTCAATTTTTCATTCCTCCTTTCACTCACCATCCTCATTTCTTCCCAGTTTTTGCTCCTCCTGCTTATACTCCTGCTTGTATTTTCTGATCTTTCTTAACTTCTAGTTGATTGTATGGCTTGATCTCAGACAGGATTCAGGAGATGTTTAAACCAGAACTGATACTCAACATGACTCTACTGTATCAAAAAGGAATTGAGCGGAAAAATGACAAAAACTCTTGTCCCACTTGTCAGTGCCAGAACCAATGATCTTTCCCAACAGCTGCTGGTCTGAGTCCCTCTTCTCACCCCGCATGAGGCCCATGCTGGCAAATTTCTTTTCTTGGATTTTCCTACATAAGTTTTCTGGCGATCTGGTGCTTTCCCAGCCATGGCACTGCTGAGCAGCCCTGAGCTGAGCACTGCTGTGACCACGTGTACCTCCACCCAAAGGATGCAGTCCAGTAACCATTTTCAGAGCTTGTCTGGTAGAACAGATCCTATGCTAATACACAGTTTTTCCTGGATTATGCTAAGAAGAAAAGAAATTAAGAGAAAAGAAAAGCTTCTCCAACTTTCCTTTTATTTACCAAATTAGGATTCCTTTTCTGTGTCACATAACATCTGTCTCTTTTTGTAGAACAGTGACAATTATGTGGATTTTCCTTTGACTCATCCTGGTTAGACTGTGGTAATTTGAAACAAAAGTGATGTTTACGTATTTTTTTCATTCAGAGAACAGACTGGTGCTATGTCTGAGAGAAATCTTTAAACTACTTTTGGTTTGATATTTGTGGTATTGTTTCTTTTGCTGTCTATGTTGCCCTTTACCTGTCACACCAGCTCACCGTTTCAGTGGTTTACTATTCTTAAGACTTTTTTCCCCACGACAACATAGGATTTCATCTCTGATGGCCTGTTTTACCAGAAGGTTTCCGTGTAGCAGATACATGCAAAAAGTGTATTTTATGTACTCATCTTAATACAACTTTCATAATTTAAAAAGCTAAAAGTTTTGGTTTGATTTTGTATAGAGATGCCTCCTTTTCTTCAGTGATGCAAATAAATCAAATGGAAAAGGTAACAATTTTTTATTCAGGTGTGAAAAATGCCTGTAACCAAAAGGTTAAAACATTACATAATTTTGTGACCTTCACAATAATTCAAAACACTTAGCAGGAAAAAAACATGTAAATATTTGTTGAAATATATAATATATGTTATATAAGATATTCATGTGTGTATGCTCTGTTTATATATATGTATATGTATGTATATGCTGAAGCATCCTGTCTGTGTATGTGCATATGCAAGTGTGTGTATGTAAACTCTCATGCTGGGTAAACATATTTGGGGAAATTTTGAAATTGTTTGAAAAACATGAACTGCAGTTCATATACATAAATCCACCACACGAGACTCATGTTTTATCCGTTTTTAGCAGATTCTGAGCTGCATGTTGTTTTTCTTAGATGGAATTTTCTAGTATTTTCTTGTCTTCAAAACACAGACTCCTATTCTTGTTACACACACTTGAATTTAGCCCAACTCTGGAAAAAAAATATTTAAATAAAAGTATTCTCTGTTTAATTTTAAATAAGATTTTTGCAATCATTTTTAGGGTACACATTCATGCCCACATAATGCAAGGGGTTTTTTTCTTTCCTTTTTTTAAAAAATAATAGTGTAAGTGACCAGAAAAACTTATACAACCACAAATATATAGGAAAGAAGTATGTTTTTCCGTTACAAGGAGTTGGACTTTCCTCATAAGGAACAGTTTGGAAATATTACTCAGCTGCATTTGAAATGCATTGATTAAATTATGTATTGTCAACATATTCTGAGGAATATATGCAAGTTACCAAATGCTTGTTTAGTTACTTGAAAACCTCATTAGCAGGGGAATAAAATAGCTCACAAGAGAATTTCATTATTTGTCTGTCTCCTTCTGCCATGCCAATAACATTTAGATTTCCAAATGACATATTCTGATGGGAGGCACGCAGCAGGTGTGTGTGTGATGGGACTACTTCTGTTGGATGTTGATTACTCTCTGTGCCATGTGAAAAGCTTCCCATTCCCACAGCTTTATGCAATGTATCAATGGTAATGGATTCATAATCATTATCAAGCTTGATAGAGGCTTGACTGCCGTGACAGATGTCTTCTCAATTTTCCTGTTGCATATGTTCTTTTACTCTGGAAACAACGCTTACATAAATACATAAAATTTCAGTATTAATGTATCCCTTTCATGTTGTTTTGTATCAGTCATTGACCACAGTGATCAATCTTTTAATTCAGATGAATAGATAATTGCAACCAAATGCCAAACACATTGGTAGAAATTCAGCAACTGTCAAGAAAACCATAGTGACCAGAATTATTTGTCTGTGCTAAAGATAGCACAGGGATGTTATTGCATGTTTATGCACCTGAGCAGTGTTTCCATTGGCAACAACAATACTTACACAGTATACTTTGTCTGAGCAAAAGACAAGTAAATCTGTTCTTTTTCCTGCTTATCGTGGGGTTAATGCAAATGAGTGTGCAGCAGTGCTACCCTGCATTTACCACAATAAATTTAAAACAACAGCCATGGTATATATAAAACAACAGAAGAGCTCAATGGTCCTCTAAGTCTTTCAGGGAAAAAGAAAAGAAAGTAATTTCTGTGTTTTCTTTTGACAAAAAAGTTTTTCTTCCTGGAAGCATTTATTTTCATACGTTCTCCATGTTGGTCGCTTGATAATGAATTTCCAGAAGACTGTTGTGATGAAAAAGCAGATGTATTCTACTTAAAGGAGGTTCTTTAAATTCCTGCACTTGACATTTTCCCCCTTTCTTCGCTTTGGACTCTGTCCTCTGTGGTGCAGCCAGACAGATTCTAGAGAGCTTCCTCAGGAGCTAAAATCACCCACCTCAGCTTACAGCGCCCATTCACACGGACACCAGCTTACGTGTGCTCTGCATGCATCACATACACTTTTCCCCAAATTACTCACCACTTGCTCAGCTGTAGTCTAAGGCTCTGTTTACTGTAGCAAGCAGTTCACCTCTGCTGAGAACCAGCTGTGCCCTGTGTGGAGTTTGGGCTTTTCTGCTATTCCAGTTCTCTTGGAGCATGCTACAGGAAACCTCTGCAGCTTGGGACAAAAGGGTGCTTTTTGTTAGACTAACAAAGCTATTTTAGACTAATGGGAAAGTGATGCCAGAGGGAGGCCAGCGGGTTCAGCTTTTGTGATAAAGACTATTGTGTTTTTTCAACAACTTATGAATTACTTACAAAGAGTTATCTTTTCTACGTGAACTAAAGAGTTTCTGCCATTTTAATACAATAATGGAATCACGGGATAGTAGGATCCCAAGAGGGATCTACTGCACTCCTCTATTAGGAGGCAGAATCAGCTATACATATTCTAACTAGTTAAAAATTTCTACTGGTGGCATATCCAGAGCCTCCTTGGTCATAATTTCCATTATTTCATAAACTTTCCATATAAGTTTCTAACATTTAACTAGCATTTCTTACTGCAATTTGAACCCATTCTTCCTTATTTTTTACCAATCCTATACACAGATAAATGATTATATTTGTCTTCTTGGTAAAAATATTTGCAGTCGAGTCTTTTCCCTTACTCCCTGACTAGCTCCAGTCTTCTCTCCTCTAAGCTGCAGAGAAGCAATTATTGTCTGTGAAGTAATAAAAGCAATGAATGTAATTAAATCTGATTTCTCAGGTTTTTTATAGAATGCTCATTTCCTCTTAGGCCCTTGAATATTTCCGTACATGACTGATCCCTATATATGCATAAGCAGATAGGTTTGCACCTTCCTTACATTAGTTTCTTCAAGACTGGGTTCCTGGCTTGCTCTGGAGCATGCATTTAAAACAACTGGCTTCAAATATTTGTTTGACTGATTGTTCCAGGATCTCACCTGGGAAATGAAATCAAGCTGATTAGTCTTTGATTTCTTTCCTCATTTTAAAAGTTATGTGGTATATTTCTCCTTACTAGTCTTTCAGCACCTCATCATTTACCAACACTTTTCAAGGACAGTAGCTTCGTGATTTCTTCAGACAGTGCTTCAAACATCCTCTATGAAATTGATGTGGTCCAACTAATTTGAAAACTCCTAAATTAGAAGTGGACCCCTCAACCTTCTTTTACCTTATTCTTCCCTTCATTTCCCTGTATCTGTCTCTTTTAGGCATCACTTCACCAATTTTTCACAAGGGAAATTTAGACAATAGTGTATAAAAGTCTCTGTTCCTTCTTTCTAGATCGTATGTACAAACCAGGACACATGCCAGGAGAATTCCCAAACCAGCCAGGGAGCAGTCTAGTGAACATAAAGAGCTCCAGGGCTAGGCAGTCCTGGTAAACAGTCACATGTGGTTCACAGGCTGAGGATCACTCGGATTCTAAGTGCCTGGACTCAAGTTCAGGCAAGATTTAAGCAGATTTAATCCATATCCTGGATTTCTTCAGAAAGCCAAATTTCATTTACAAAAAAAAAAAAAAAAGAAGAAGAAATTGAAAATTTTACCAATGATCTGCTCATAGACATCTCCTTTTTTAGAAATTTTACCAATTCCAGCATCTGACTAGATAAAGCTAAAGTGAAAAATTATGACAACTCTGCATGTTGAATGAATTCTGTTTTTTAGCTGCTGCTGAGTGTTTTAACAGCATTAATTAAAATATGCTGATATTTTCATGTAACTTCAAAACCGGAGAGGCTTTAAACTCTCAGGGAGGCTGAACTTAGAAGTGATCATGGCCCTGAGGATTTTCAGGTAAGCAGAGGATGTTTGCTGTCAACAAATGCTAAGTCTCGCAGGAAATGCAAGGAATTAAACAATGTACAGAAGGAGAAGAAAGAAAAATGAGAATGAAGCAGTATCCATTTTGTGAAATAAAATTTGTTTTTTATTTTGCAGCTTTCCTAAAGTTGTTCTTTCACACCACATGGAGCTGTGAAAAGAGAGGGCTCCACAATTTTTATTTTCCATTGATTTGAAGGAGATCAGGCTGTTGAAGCATCGGGGGCAAGTTAAATTTCCTCCTGGACCTGGACTTAGCTTCAAACAGGGAAAAGGAGATTTGGGCATGGGTTTCAGCTCACAAAGACCCAGATAATGTTCAGAGCAGCTGTGGGAGAACAGAAGAAGGAGCAGGGGCCAAGGTGCAACACACATGCGTGGCAGAGGTCTGCCAGAAGAGTGCCTGGCCCTGGCAGCTGAACCTTTTCCTGGTGCTCCCTGAGTGGTCACAGCCTTCCTGGAGCCACAGAAACACATGACAGGTCTGCTGTCCCTTCAACCTGCTCACCCCTCTTCTTGAGTTACCTTCAGCAAAGTCTGAGAATGAAACTAGGCAATACATGTGGGAACCTTTCAGATCTAACCTATGAAAACACTTGATTTACCAAATATAATAAAAACAGTATGTCTATAGACTCAAGGCAAGATCAAAATCTCTCTGTAGCAGCTACTGTTAAAAGCACAATCAAGTTCAACATAAAAGCAACCCTAAAAACTGGCCTGATGTGGTAATCTTTTACGCAGTGAGTTGGGATTTGTAAATTGCAATTGGTCCAAAACTAGCAGGTTAGAAAGCAGCAAAGCAAGAACCTCCTGAATATGCATGACAGAGATGATGGGCAGCCCAGACTGGAGTCCTGGACTACCAGAGAAGGACGTGTCGTTTAAGAGAGTGGCAAATTATTTTCAAAATTAGTTCAAATTTTTAATGAATTACACAGAGGCTGCAAGGTGACTTTCCTTCCCTGCAACAAGAACCCATCACAAAAGGGACTGTGGCTCAGTATACCCTCCCCATGCCTCCCCAAAATGGCAAACTGATTATTTTCAAGAGTAGGGTTGGTGGCATCCCCTCCAGCAGTGACAAACCAACCATTCAAGTACATGTGATGATGTTCTCCACCCCTGGGAACAGCTGATTTCTGGAAAGGAGGTTTGCATTTGCACCACTCATCTGAATCTGTGCATAGGTTTATAAACACAAGGTACAGGTTGTGACGTTTTCATTTATTTAATGAAATGGCAAGCCATATACTTAGTTATAAATATACTAAAAAAAATTAAATTAATTTTCAATTAATTATTCCTCTTGTACATAAAAGGATCCTGTCCTTTATGAATACAATCAGACTTTAGTTCCTGTTTGACTGCAAGAGGGTGTGTGCTATTCATTTTAGATTTTATTTTATCTCTTCATGTTTCACAACCAGTAATTCATGCTTCATTAAGCAACCACTGGCATATTCAAAAGAAGTCTGGTGAGATAGATCAGCCTTTAAAGTTTGAATTAAGAAACTCTTTTGTTTTGTTATTTAATCTAAAGTAAGACTGAAAAAATTATTGAGCATAATTGTCAAGGCATCACGGGCCTTCCAGTTTTGCCTGCTGTCAGTCACAAAAGATGATCAGTGAACTTTTCTACAATACATCTAAGTTAAGCTGTAATAAAATACTCATCTAGAATGAGGGAAAATCGAGAATGATCTGATGGTTAAGATACTGCCATACACGTTGGAAATATGCTAGTGCAGACTTCCCTGAAGTCCCATCTCTGTAAATTGAGAATGTACCTCTGGGCACGGGTTGCTTCTTTGTTTCTAATTAGCCTCAACATCTGTCTATAGTAAACAAACCAACACCAAATGACCCTTTAAAAAGTAAAGAAGGAAATAAGATGCTATGCCATAATTCCATTAAACAGATTCAACAAGCTCATGACTGATGTTTTTTGTACCATTCTAAGATGTAGTCTAAAATATAGCAGATTTGTTAGCACAAGCCATTTTGGATTTATTAAAAAAAAAAGAAGAAGAAGGAAAGAAAGTTGTTTGTAGTTATCATGCTCTGTTTTACAGTGCCGAGAAATAGGTTCTAGCTTTAGACTGAAATTCAGGATACTGCATCTAGTGCCGAGGGGTGTAGTTCCATACTGCAATATCTCTGCTGGCAAAGCTGGTTTGAGAGGTTCCCATTCTGAGGGTTAGGTTCCCACCACCACCCTCCTGAGTTTTCCTCCCTCTCAGTCTTGCTGATTAAGTTACTCGTGAAGCCATGCCACCAAACAGTATGAGGGATCAAGCAGCAACACAGCCCTGTACATGCCCAGCTGCAGGGGTGAGTGAGTTAAGGAAGGTAAGGGATTAAAAGAAGATGTCTTAGAGAATGTGGGACCTTCTTTAACCAGGACTCATCCTAGTGAGAGTGGCAGGGGACACAGCACAAGTGACAAACACATGTTGTGGGGGAGAGGGGGGGAAGGAGGAAATTAATGTATGATTTCAGGGTAGGGAATGCAAAATTTTGCTTTTTTCTCAGAGCCTTATTTTGGAGAGCTCAGTTCCCTGAAGTGGTTCTGAGCACAGCAAGAGTAGTACTGGCTTGGGTGAGGAAACAGTACACCCTGATGTGCAGGGAGGAATCCCATAAGCAAATAGTACTGCTGGCTGGTTGGTGTGTGCAGACCGCAGGGTAGGCTCCCTGTGGGAAGCGGTGAGGCCGATTGCCTGAGGCAAACCAGCAGGAACAGGGACATCACTCCAAAGCCCAGCTCCAGGACACAGGGCAGAGAGAGCCCAGGGCTGATCCTCCACCAGGGTCTTCTGCTCTCTGTAAGCCACCAAGGGCAGCAGTGTAGTGGATTGTCTCCTGCACTCGCTCATTCAAATCCCGCCTGTGTCATATTTTAGTGCAGGGGAGAGGGCTGGGTCTGGCTACTACCAATCTTTTGAGAGATTGCCTTGCTTACACAAGNCCTAACTCTACATTTTCTAGTGGTACTCTACCTCTGTTTCACTGATACCAGCTGTCATTTTCTAAGAGATTATCTAATTGATACATATTTAACTAAATTCTGAACAATTGGTCTGTGCTTGTCTTTGGCTTTTAAAGCTGAGGTTTTTCTTTCAGATCAAACACCTCACCATGGCAAAAGTAAAAGGAACCAAGCTCTTTGCCCTCATGTATCCACACATCCACCCCTTAGAAGAAAACAAATCTACCAAAAATTCAATGTCATATTCACCGTGGTTTTACTGAAAGCTTTCGGTAGAGAAGTGATACATTCTTACCTACAGAATGAGGAGGATACCACAGCAGATGCAATTCCACTAAAGCTCACCCTGGTACCAGGCTCTAAATCAGCAGGTGTAGTGGCTGGCTCACAAGTTAGGGAGGTACAGGTCAATAAATTTACAGCTCAGAGTAAAAAAGAAAGTATTTTGTAACGGTCTTTGAAAAATTACAGAATGTGATATATAATTAAAAGCAGAAAATACCCAAGGAGTATTTCAAACTGCACCAGTTGTCTAATGAAAGATACTAGCTCTGCTTACAGATCTCATCCCACTTAACTGCATATGCATAATGTACTCTTCTNAAAAAAGCACAAAAACGCCCCCAACCAACCCTAGAAGCATCCATTACAAACTGCCCTTAAATTTTGCACCTTTATTCCTCAAACACCTCACCATGGCAAAAGTAAAAGGAACCAAGCTCTTTGCCCTCATGTATCCACACATCCACCCCTTAGAAGAAAACAAATCTACCAAAAATTCAATGTCATATTCACCGTGGTTTTACTGAAAGCTTTCGGTAGAGAAGTGATACATTCTTACCTACAGAACGAGCGGGGTACGTGACAGCGCACTGACCTCTCAGTCAGGGTCTGTCTCACACAACAGAATCTCACACGCAGCTGGAAATATCAGCCTTGTACTAACTTTCAGGATATGCTCATGTACTCGGGAAGCTCTGAAACAAGATGGTTCTTATGTCCCACAACTCAACAAGCCAGTTCTGCTCAGCAAACCACACAGGTACACACTTACCTTTATACATATTTAATATATATATATATAAAACATGCATATTTAATATATGCATATATATTATAAGCACACATAACCCAGACAGATTTATAGATAGGCAGATATATACACATATAAAAGAACATTTGACTTTTCAGGTCATGGGGGTTTTAATTGTAGTTTCACTAAATCAAGACCTGAGAGATGATGGAGATGAAGCTGAACCAGAAAGACTCGACTGGTGAATTTCCCAGGGTCAAATCTTGCAAACAAAATTTTAAAAATAATTTTGGCATAAATTTATATGCATTATCTCCCTAATGCACCAATTTTCAGTATGACTGCTCACAGATTGGAGTTCTTGGGCTTCTTTCAAAGACTCTCTGACTTGCATTGCAGTTTAATATTTTCTTGTAATAATATATTCAACAACATCTTTAAGCTATTTAAATCCAGATTAGTTTTTTCCTGATCCTTAATTATATCCTATCAAAACAAATTTCCATCTGTTCTTTAAAGTTTCCATCATCTTATCTTGGGAAAGAGACATAAAAAAATGCAATCTATTTCCTTGATAACTAAGTAAAATAAAATACAATTCCACTTTATAATATCTACCCTTTTCCCAGGTTTAGAGTAGCCTCATTTCTTCTGTTCTTGACAAATAGAATGGCAAGGCATTTGTAATATTTATGAGACTCCTGTTTTCACGAAAGATGAACAAGATCTTTTCTCACACTCCTAGATTTAGACACATAGCCCTTTTTTTGACTGGACCCGAATCCAGAGCAAAACACTGTCTAAATATGGTCAGCAGAATCTGACAACATTTTTCTTAGCTATTACCATGCATGTTTCTATCTTGCCTTTTGAATATATCTCAAAAAAATATGTTTAACTTGTAAGAAAAATAGGCATCTGGAAGCTAATAATTTTTTCACGCTATGGACACCAAACTACTTCTTTTCTTTTATGACTCCTAAAACCCCCCTGCAAAGCGGTAAAGTTCTGACAAACTACTTATTTATTTATGTAAGTTAAAGCAATGAGACTTAAGGTTTTCAGTGACAAGAGTGAGATAATATTGCCTTCTACCTTCCATGAAAAATACCCTGAAAGCTACACTTGTTCTTCAACATTTTCCATTTAATTTTTTTAAATGACATAAAGGGTTTGGGTTGAAAGGGGCCTTTAGAGGTCATGTAGTTCCACCTCCTCCTGCAATAAGCAGGGACATCTTCAACATCATCAGGTCAGGTTGCTCAGAGTCCCATCCAAACTGACAGTGAATGTTTCCAGGGATGGGGCATCTACCACTTCTCTCTCCAGTGTCTCACCTCCCTCACTGTAAAAAATTGAATTCTTTTTATCTGCTCTGAATTTACTCTCTTTCAGTTTAAAGCCATTCCCCCTTGTCCTGTAACATGTCCTTGTAAAAAGTCCCTCTCCAGCTCTCTTGAAGGTCTCCAGTATGTACTAGACCGTGCTACACTGTCTCCCTGGCACCTTCTGTTTTCCAGGCTGAACAGCCCCAACTCTCTCAGCCTGTCTGCATAGAAGATTTGTTCCATCCTCTGATCACTTTCGTGGCCCTCCTCTGGACATGCTCCAATAGGTCTTGCTTGCACTCAGGACCCCAGGTGGGGGTCGCAGCAGAGTGGAGCAGAGAGGCAGAATCACCTCCCTCGACCTGCTGTCCACTCTGGTTTTTATTATAAAATAATTTCCTACATGATATGGTCCTAAAAAAACCTGCAGAAGCTGAAGAGGGAGTAACCAATGTGGAAATGCTTAAGGGTAAAGGGCAAATCTACACGTAGAAATGTTTAGGGGCAAACTTACATGCTGCAACATAATTCAGTTCAGTCTCACATTAGGTTATATGAGCTTTAAGTGAATATTACGCTGACTTAACGTGTTGGCTTTCAGTATTGGAATGACCATAGTGGGGAAAATATTCAGGATCTCTGCACTTGTTGTCTGCTATAGACAGACACAGTATGGATTAACAGAGGGCATAGCCCTGTGGTACTGAGCAACATCAGTTTCCTCCTTTATTTCAGTGAGGTCTTAATTCAGCTGCCCGCTGATAATAATCAAGGATTAACATTTCCAGCTGTTGTAACCTAGAGGGCATGGCATCGATCTGCACACTGGGTGAAGTCTTATTTTGCTGCCAAGTAGGGAATGTTTTGGAAAGGTGCCCATCTATTGTTCCCCTTGCAGGAGACAAACATGGAAAGGGTAGAGCCCAGGGACAGACAGATTCAAGGTCTGCAGTGTACTGTCCCTGATGGCTTATTTATTATGTCTTTAAGAATTCATCTTTCCATGGTAAGAGTGAAAAATAACAGTTCTCATATTTCCCAAACTTTTAATACAAAATTTGAAAGGCAAAGAAATTCCAGAAAAATAATTATTGAATCTTAAAGAAACTGAAAATAATGATAATTAGTATTTTCCAACTGTCTACCATGCTTGTCAGGCACATTATTCTATCTGAAGTACAGATTACAGCATTTAAATAATGACTTTTTGGATTCCAAAAATATATGTAGACTATGTTAAATATTTGGCCGAAATCCAGACAAATCTCATGTGGCTATACTATGACCAATCATGAAATTGCATTTCCTGCCAGAACAGTCAAGCCATGCTGCAAGTCATTTATTTACTGCTGAATAGATTTTTTTTTTTCTTCCACTCTAAAGTATAGGAAATTACTGTAAACAAAACCTCCATACCTCTGTTTGGCCAGTGTTCAAATCAAAGTCAGATCTGAAAGCACAGCAGATGCAATTCCACTAAAGCTCACCCTGGTACCAGGCTCTAAATCAGCAGGTGTAGTGGCTGGCTCACAAGTTAGGGAGGTACAGGTCAATAAATTTACAGCTCAGAGTAAAAAAGAAAGTATTTTGTAACGGTCTTTGAAAAATTACAGAATGTGATACATAATTAAAAGCAGAAAATACATTTGGATAGATCTTCACCAGACATAAGCAAGCATTTTCCAGGCGAGCTGTACAGCATTCCCAAGTTTCCTGGCTTTCATTTCATTTTTAAGTAGGACTGTCAAGTGAATCCTTCCTCAAACTTTCTCAAGTACTCAAAAAACTAGGTCATTTTGTGATGGCCATCTTCATGAAAATTGCTTTTACTTCAGAATTTACAAAAGCTTGATGATGAGTATGGCACAGACTATGGCTGTAGTGCCATACAGTGCCAGTATGCCATTATTGTTTAATAAAGAAGGTTGTAGGGATACTTAATGTAAATCATCTTGTGAATGCAAGAAATAGTGAGGTGATAAAGGTTGCTGATGGCAAAGTTATTCAGAATAATCAGATCTACAGCGAGCTGTGAAGAGCAGCAGAAAGCTTTCACATTACTGGAGAGACAGGGTGATAAAATTGCAAATGAAATTCAATGTTGATAAAAGCCAAGTGCTGAGGAAAAAATAACCCTAACTCTACATTTTCTAGTGGTACTCTACCTCTGTTTCACTGATACCAGCTGTCATTTTCTAAGAGATTATCTAATTGATACATATTTAACTAAATTCTGAACAATTGGTCTGTGCTTGTCTTTGGCTTTTAAAGCTGAGGTTTTTCTTTCAGATCTAAATACCCAAGGAGTATTTCAAACTGCACCAGTTGTCTAATGAAAGATACTAGCTTTGCTTACAGATCTTATCCCACTTAACTGCATATGCATAATGAACTCTTCTCATTGTATCCCTTGAAGAGATCCTTGTTTTGTCTAGACCCAATCAAGAGACTAATGAAATTCGTATATTAATGATCTGTGTATGTTTGCATAAAATATGGCTGTAAATCTGCATGTTTTTGTAAAATATCAAGTCTGATGTGCTGGAAATATTCACACACAGATTTATGAACTGGGTTCCCATCTGAAGAGAACATTTTACTGTCCATGAGTTAAGAATGTAGGTGTACTGGTGGGAGTAGGAGATATTCTAGAGAGTAGGGCAGGTTAATAGTGCAGCAAAAGACAGAACAAACTGTCTCTTGAATATGCCACAGCTACTGGGTGCTTCTGCAGGACACAAACTCACAATATGTTGTTCCAGAACATCCCAAGAATAAGAGTCACAATCCATGCCAGCTGCACAAGCCACTTGAAGGGCTGGTGATAAAGGAAGTATCTATGAAAAAAGTCTACCGTGTGCCAAAAATGCTCTCCAGCCTCCAGTAGTAATAGTGGGAAGTATAATCAAACCGAAATAGTCCAGGAAAAGCTTATGACAGTTCTAAATTTTATTTTATTACATTATTGAAAGTGATGTCATTGTGAATAGCTTTCTGAAAGTGCCAGTTCAGTGCTCAGCAGCAGTCAGAAAGGCAAATAAGATATGATGAACTATTGAGAAAGGAGCAGAGGACAGGACAGAAAGTGTTGTCAAGCCACTGTATAAATATCTGATGTGCTCATAGCTTGGAAACTATCCACGCATCTGCTTATGTCGTCCTTGATAGCACCATTTAAGTGCATGGAAGGTAGTGCAGCATGATGAGGTCTGTGGAACAGCTACCATCTGATGAGCAATGAGAACTTATTGCAGAAGTGTTTGAGGGAGATAAGGGTGCACTGTAGACAAACCTATGGAGGACAGATTAAACACGGAAGTCTGGATGCAGCCTCCGATGTGAGAAATTCCTAAACCACTAATTGCTGGAAGCAATCATGTTGTTTCACTTGTCTCCCAAACAGATGCTGCAGATGAGCTCTGGAAATGGGCTCCAGGGCCCAGACTGTACTCTGACATGCAACCACACATCATGCTCAACATGCTGCAGTTGAGTTTTTCCCATGCCACTACATTCAGAGACGGAGGAGAGCAGCAGGTTTGCTCTCATTTACTGGAGGAAAATTTGAACTTAGAGTGCTAGGGAGTATTTCTGGATCTATTCCCAGGGTGCTCCAAGAAACAGAGGTCTAAGCCAGAGTTGCTCCAACATCATGTGCCTTTAATGCAGCACTCTGGTTAGGCAAGGCATCGCTGTGGGTGGATTGAGGACAAGTTTTGTTCCTCTCGGCCTTTCCAACTAGAGGAGAGGTTCTCATGTCCCTTGGACAAAGTTTTGGTGCCTCGGTGGGAGATCTTACCTCATTACTGAAGATTAATTACAGTAGCAGGACTACAGGGATGGGAACAAGGAGATGAGCTCTAGAAACAGACCTATCCAGCTGCAATAACCACTGCCCTAGGAGTGGCCCAAGAATGAAGGGCATTTCTATTATTCTTAGGGAACCAGCAAGCCTTGCCAGCTAACCAGAAGAAATACCACTTAGCAGTCTATTTGAGGTATTGTGTGTTCCTGAGAATAAACTATGTTTCTTCTACACGTTACCTCCCACAAAGTGCTAGTATTCTCTACAATCACTATTAAAGTATGCTCTCTGTTCTCCCCAAAAGACAGTGGTGGTGTGGAGAATGATTTATATATGCACTTCCTCCTGCTGTGTGGTCTAAAATAGTCCTATTATGCATCATTACAGATAGCTCCTGGTACAGAGGAATAATAGATTATCACGTGACCAACAATAAAAAAAGTACACGTTGTCTCAGAAATATTGACACTGAATTTTATGGTTGGGTAATAGAGATGAGCCACAAGTAAGAGCAATAACGTTCACAAAGGTCCAAGCTCTCTGATCTACACTGTCCTGCTGGAGGTGTTTGAAATGAAACGCTAAAAAAAAAAAAAAAAGAAAAAAACCACAGCAGTAATTAAAGCCTCTAAGTATTAGAGGTTTATTGGTTGATCACCATAAAGAGTTCATTCATAAAATTCCTGGCACTCAGAAAACAGTCAAACTGTAGTCTAAAATAGTCCAAATATAGTCTGTGAAAATACTTTACATTTTACACATTTCTTGTTACATTTTTCCCAGGATATTTGTGCTTTTCTCTCTGCTCTCTTGAGGGGGAAAGGAAGGTGAGCCACTCAAGTTTTATGATATAGGTATGCTAGAAGCATAGATAAAGGACTAACTTGCTCTCACTCACACTGTTGCTGCAATCTGGCCTGAGTAAGGTTCAGGCTGTGAATCCAAGCAAAGACTTAGTTTTGCTTTGTCTGCACCAGAACATCGAGACTATAATGTATTTCACTTTTCTAAATTTGAGGGCCTTTTTTATTTTTCTTCTAAGATAGTATTACGATGAACCAAAGCCCTGCTCTTTAAATTAGAAAACAGAACAGTTTAAACAGCATAAAATGCTTAGTCTGTGCTAAGGTATTTAGAAAGGTCACATTTGCCTGTGCTTATTCTCTCTCACACACATGCACGTATCTTCAAGGGCTCAAGAGGAAAATAGCATATTTCTAATTGTATTACCAGACAGCAGGACCAATCTCCTGTCTTTCAGACAGAGGTAAGCTCCATGGCAGGACTGTGACTGCATGGGAGAGCTGCCCTTTGTTATGTCTACGCAGACTTTCCTGGAAGCAAGATTGAAGCCTGCCTTGGCACGCAACCAGCCACATCAGGTTTGCATCCACTTTTGCTCTTTTCCTGTTAGTCTGGTGAACTGGTGGGCAATTCCTGCCATTGGCAGGGGCAGCTCTGGGAGAGAGGGATGTGAGTCACCAGACCAGGCTGGCACAGGCCCTGCTGGCCCACGACCTGCAGCGAAACTCCAGAGGTGAGCAAGTGGCCTCTGTGCCAGCCTGCCCTGGACACCCTGACAGAGATCGAGGGGAGGTGACACGCTGCAGCTCCGGACTGGCAGCTGTGCACAGCCCATGTGGAGAAAATGGTGTGTGTTTCACACGAGCTGCTCCAGCCCAGTCCTCTGGGAATGCAACAGCTCCAGAGTGCATGTTTTATGGACTTTTTCATTTTGACACAGGCCTTGTGAAAAGCTCGTGCAGAGCTCCCTGTGAGCTAAGCCATCCTGTCTTCTGCCTGTGATTCTTTCAAAGTCAGATTCCCTTCAGATTTTGAAACAGTTTGAGATTACATCCTTGTCTGAGCCTTCCACAGCGAAATACAGCAGAAAACCTTTGATTGGAACTATAGGGTCACTTCTCTCTGGACTGCCGTTACAGTGCCTGGTCAGAGGTGTACAGCTAAAGGCCTAGTCACATAAAATTCTTGCTCAAATTTAGAAAATTTAGATGAATTGTAATTCTTAAACCACTGACTTCCAGCTATTAAGCCTTTGATCTTAAATTAACTCTTTCTGGTTAAATGTGATCCATTATTACAGTTGTGCCAAGTATAAGTTCCAAAACAAGTATACTGGAATATCTCGATGGACAGTTAAGAAGCTTTTTACTGCTTAGAAGACAATTTTTATCGTTTTCCCCTTCATGTTTAATAACTGAGCATATCCCCTTCAAAACAATTTCTCTGGTGAAATTACCCCAGCTAATAAATTTACCTGGTTATTTGACAGGTTTTTATGTATTATTTTTAAAATAAAGAACAGGTAGTTTTTCCATTTCGTCTCTTTTTTTGTTGTTATGGTGGAATTAGTCTGTATGATGGTGATCTGTCTGCAGGTGAAATCTCACAATAAGACTTAAATCACTACTTTTTTTTGTAAAAGTATAAATTTCAATTTTGAGCATCATGGCAGTCTTCTTTTGCATCAACACCTCCATAGTTGAAGCCAGAAGAACACAATAATCTCCTTCTCCAGAATAAAAAAGAATTGCTGACTTTTATAATTGTGTATTGCAACAGCCCCTCCCCAAATATGCTGCAAGACACATTGTGAGTTTTGAAAAATTCTATTTCAATGTCTATAAAGGAGGAATGTTTAGAAAGGAAAGCTCTCCAAAACAAATTGTTTGGGGGGAGGCTCAATCCAATACCCGTGGAGGTTCACAGAAACAAGTATTGTGGAGTTCGACAGGCTCTGAGCCATGGGGCACAGGCCACTGGTATAGGAATGAATAAATGAGGAGGCGATGAAATCCATCAAGTACATCTTTCTAGAGCAGGCTGAGGTTTGCTTTCAGATGTGTCAGCCAGCTGGAATACCAGGGAAGAGCCCTTAGGGTCTGCTCACACCCTGCGTTTTGGGAGACGCCACCCTCAGTTGTTATTAAGCACACAGTCCCATGGAGAAAGGTTTCAACTGCGAGAAGCCGATTAAGTGTCAGATTGTGACATTTAGCTTCAGACTTAAAATTGTGGCTATGGCCTTCTCTGAACTGCTCAGGCAGACCATGCCTGAGGTGGGGAAGTCCCTTCCCTGCAGTTTCAAACCCTGTGGCGTCAATGAACTGGTAGCTTCCTGCCATCTGGCTGTGCTTTTTCCTATCCGGAACTCCAAATAAAGCAGAATTAAATGAGTTTTTGCTTTTTCTTGAATTTTATTTGGCCATTAATACCTAAAGCAAGGATTTCACAAATAAGCACATTATTGATCAGTTTTTCCTGACACGGAGGTCTTTCCCCAGGTGTGTGCTGTGATGCTTCTACTGCTGTGTTAAATGAGACAGTAAACAGAGGGAAGGGGTTTATCTTTGCCATTATCAGCTTCCCTCATCTTGAGCTGAAACCACAGGAGCCAGCAAGAGAAATCTTTGAAGCTGCCATTAGGAGAATGATGATAGTTATTAAATCTGATGATTGTCCAGTCATACAAACCACTCCTGGAGACTGTACCTGCAAGTGACTGAGCCTTGGGGAGAAAGCGGAGGGGGTGAGATGAGCAATTTGGGGACAGACTATCATCTTTTAATTAGACTAATTAGAAAACTTCTAAAAAGGAGAGAGAAGCTGTCAGACTGCTCTTTTTAGGGAGCAGGTGGGATGTTATGGGAAAAAATTACCAGATTGGATCGAGAAACAAAAAAAAACCAGACTTCCAGAAAATAACATATGTTCTAGAGAGAGAATGTTTATTTTCTTACAGGCTTAATCACAAGGAATAAAAGACTGTTGAGAAACTAAGGGTAGAGAAAAGACTAAGGCTTTAGCATTTTTCTTCAAAGTTATATACAAGATCCTTGATAAAGTCTGCAGTCTGCTTCAGCTATAAGGTTGTATCCCTGGAACTGGAATATCCATCATAAAAGAGCTGTGGGAAAGAGTGCTCTGAAGTTGAGAATTTTGTGAGAAGTGTTAGATCTGTTTCTGGGAGCCACAAGAAGTTTATTAAAAGGCCTAAAAGAACCATGGAAACAAACAAAAGCAATCAAGGAAGCTAAAAACAAAAGAAAAGCCAGAGAAATTATGAGGGCAGCAGTCTACTCAAGTTGAATAATGGTTAGAAGGTGCATGGGTCCCATGTGGTGGGGACCTCAAATCGGTATTGTCCAGCTGGAGATTTCTATCTTTTGGTTCCAAATGAAGTATTTGTTACTGTGTTCTTGTGCCTGACTTGCTGTTGATGTAGATATACAGATGTTGCTTGATGTCCTCAGCTAACATGGCAAAGCACATGAATATTCCCATTCAGAGCAATAAACCTATTTGCCTTATTTGACAGGGTTTGGGAGCCCATTCCAGCAGCACTTGATGAGGACCATGAAACTCTTTCCCCTGTCATGAATGGACGGTGGTTTGGGTCTGCTAAAGGTGAGTATTTATGCTTACATGGCTGTTATGAGAAATAAGCACCAGCCTGTTATGAGAAGGAAGTACAATTATACCATACAAAGAAACCATGCCCCTCAGGCTTTCAGCATTTTTCTCAATGAATGAAGCCTTATAATTACCGCCTCTACCTGTGAGAGCTTGAAATATTGCACGGGTAAGACTCAGAACTTAATATCTCTCTTTCAAAAAAGCAATAACAACAACAAACAAACCCCTGTAAGCAGCCTGTGGCTTAGAAATGATGCTGTACTTCTGACGCTATTATCTGATATGCAAATATTTATCTCTCCTTTGCTGTATTTTTTTTCTTGGTTTGCTCAGCTGGTAACATAAACATGCATCTGATCTAACACAAATAGCACAGCTATCCCTGCAGACATGTCTCATCGCAGCTTCTTAGGTAAAAGGATCAGAAGGGGATGAAAAACAAAAGATTTTCTCCTTAAGAGGCAGATTGCTGCACCTGAAAAGATTGGATAAAGGACTAAGAAACTTTCCTAATGCTCAGCCATGACACCCTTCTGCCCAGTTGCTTTAGGCTCACAGTACTTTCCCTTGCTGTCAGAAACAGCAGCAATTATAAACTCCTTCCAGAAGAGCTGCTCTTGCACATAAAGTATCCTTTGCTCAAACAGGTAAGGTACAGAGCAAGGTTAATTATTGTATCTTTATTAGAAGCACATGGATGTTACGATTCTGGTATTCCCTTTATGGGTTCGAGAGTATGGTACAACTGTGACCTTTGCTCGTTCTGGCCCCGGCTTGTCCCACATTCATCCAAGAAAGTGGATTAACACAGCTGTGCAGCATTTGCCGTCCAGTTCCTGCAGGACCAGTTCAGTAAGCAACATGGATTTATGAGAGGAGAGAATCAACAACCGTTCTTTTATGGTTTTACGTAGCAACTATAAAAATTGCTTTTGGCATCTCTGGGCTGTAATGAGAAAACACTAAGAGGACTCTAATGACCCTGCATTTAAAGTACCTTTGAATAGCATAGAGGATGAGATCTAGATTCAAATAATCACGAAAACAGACTGAAGAATACCTGCTGATAGGGGAGGACTTTCTGTACTCTAGGGCAGGATTTTTTTTTTTTTTTTTAATTAATGTGCAGCAATGATTGCCATAGGCAAAATTTTTAGTAATACATTAAGCATTAAATTATTAGAATCCCTACTTGTCACCACTTTTTCACTTTTTCACCAAACAGTGCTTGACTTTGTAACCTTTAATTTTTCAGAATTTCTTCCTCTTTCTCTGCTACTGATCTGGAAAGGCCATTCATTCTGGAAAAAGGAATTTCAGAAATATTAGAAATTGTCCAGATCTTTTTCAGAAAAATACATTTCATACTATGGGACTTGAATCAAATGTACATTGTTTTTCACTGATCTTCATACACTGCAGTTGAAAATTTAAAAATGTCAGAAAATAGATTGTATCTTCCTCCTAGATAAGTGTCCTGTCATAGATTATTTTCTTCTCTTGGATAGGTTTTGTTCTGTATACGAGGTTACTAATACCAACCAAATATTTTGCTTCATTATTAGTCTTTCAAAATACTGGCTGAACCACAGAGTCAACAGCTAATCATATACCATCTTGGGAAATACTGTAATAGATAGTGAGAGTCTATAAAAATCTTTGAAAACTATGGAAAATAAGAGACTTCTATACCTGATGTTCTTTTATTTCCACTGCTGGCATCATATTTAGGAAATATAGATGCGATGGGCAATTATTTAAGAGAGTTTGCTTGCTTTAGGAGAGATTGTGGGATTTGTTTTTTGTCCTTCTCTAACAAAATTTTAGCGAGTTGGTAGTCTAAAAAGATTCTTAACATTGTTATTTTTTTAAATTATTAATTACTTTAATGAAAGTATTAAATGTTCCTAAATATTCCTTTCCACAGCTCATATGCCTTTGGCTCCTGTATTTCTTACTTTGGTAGCAACACTTCATGAAACTTACTTTTCACTTACTGCTTGAGAATTAGTGTGGAGTAAACAAGGGAGATTTTGCAGTCTTTGCTTGGAAAGGAAGCACGGCAGATTTTTTGCAGTGTCTCTTTGGTGTGCTCAGCTCAGGCAATCCCAGTGAAGTGTGCCTCCTCCACCACAGTCCTGAGGGAAGGTCAGACACATAAAGGTCCTGCCCGTTTGCTACATGACAAATTCCTTTCCCAGCTCATATGTCTGAAACAGCAGCAAGCTTCCAGGGATTTCTCCTTGTCAAACACATGAGGCGATGAGCTGAGAGGTGAGGGACCTACTTAGCCTGTGCTAGGAAGGGCAATAGAAATACCGCAGTTCAGTTCCTCACACATTTGCTTGCAAGTTTTGATACTACTTTCGTCTAAATTGCATTTCTTTGTTTGATCTTGCTCTCCTTACAAGAAACCCTGTTATACAGAATCCATTGCTATTTGCCAGTAAAAATATCTTCAAATCCCTTCCAAGTGTGCAAAAAGGAGGTGCCAGAAACAATGGGAGAGGCAAAGGTGGAGACAGAAAAAGCCAGAGGATTAAGACTTGTTACTGTGATTTATAATTTCACTGCCATCACTTTGTCAGCAGTGGGACAACACCATTCCACTTCCCAAGGAGCCAGCCTGGATTTTACTGTGCTTCTGGTCCAACAGGACAAAAAAATTTTGAAGACAGCAAAGCAGAATAAAACACATCCTATGACTTTCAAGGCAGAACCTGCAGCACTGTGCCCCATCCATGGTGCTGGTGAGAGAAGCAAGCGAAGAGGGCTGACACCAGTGCCCCAGCAGCGGGGTGGGAGGCAATGAGCGGCGGTGCTGCCAAGAGCATGCTGGGCTGCAGCACAACTCTGATGTGCCCTGTGCCCTGCTACCTCAGCCTCCCCAGCAGGAATGGGTATTAACACCCCTCCAGATGGGCAAAAAGCACAGCAAGCATCCTCATGTGGCCTCCTTGCTCACTGCAGCGCCCAGCGTGCCTCACTCCTGACTGAGCCTGGGCACAACTTTAGTCTGACCGTATTAGCTTTATAACAAGGCCCAGGGAAGCAAGAGACCCCTGCTTCTAGAGTTTTGCAAGGTATTCAGTTTTGGAAGGAAATATGGGTTTAAAGGAAGGGTTTTTTTTCCCAGCCCCACCCTTAAAGGCAAGTCGTTACATCCTTGTGATGAAAATCAGTATTATTAGCCGTTGTCAAACCCACTCTGGGGATTTGCCCCAGTGAGAAGGCTCTGTTGAAAACTGCAATAAGAAAACTTTGCCGTTTAAGCATTTTCACACTTGGGACTTACCATTTAGGTTTTTATTTGCTACAACCCCAAAGAGCCTACAATGTCAGTGCCTGAAGAAATGAGGCTTAAGAGGTGGTTATAGCTTTATGTGGGACGAGCTGTTATGAATTGGAAGACAGATGCTCAAAACTGAGTCGGATAAAGGTACCTACTTTGCACTTGCAAGATAGCACAACGCCTTCTGCTGTGTTGCAATCTTTTAATCTCTGTCAGCACATCTTGTACTACAAAATAAGTGTGGATCATGCATATGGATATATGGGAAATATTTATTTTAAGTAGACTACAAACTGCCATACATACGTGTAAAATGTAATTTTAAAGTGCACCGTAGAAGAGCTACTTAAGGATTGCAGAAGCTTAGCAGTATTGAACCATCATACACTAAAAATATCTTGCTATCTCGCTGTAGATAACTTTCTGAATTAATTGTGTAGGCACCAAAACATAACCTAAATACAATAATGTCACTATTTCTTTTTTCTTTTCTTTTCTTTTTTCTTTTCTTTTCTTTTCTTCTTTTCTTTT
>VZRR01009797.1:86497-107137 GCA_013398015.1 Oreocharis arfaki | reverse complement strand
TCTCTTCTCTTCTCTTCTCTTCTCTTCTCTTCTCTTCTCTTCTCTTCTCTTCTCTTCTCTTCTCTGAAGCAGTTTATTCAGATGAAGAATTTATCCATCTGTAGATCACAGACAAATTAATCTTCTGCATCAGGTTTCAAATTCATGACAACACCTATGCAAGAGTAAGTTAAACAAGGAGTGAATCTGGAAAGGACATGTATTCCATATAGAACACCTCAGGAGCCGAGGGGGGAATGAGACCTACACTCTCTGCATTTGTGGCTTTGTTGCATGTGCACTTGCTGCAAGTCCTGTCTCTGAGACTGGGAACACAGCCCACAGGCAGGATGCTGTGCTTAGGGGTGTTTCATGAGCACTGCTAAAAGCTCAGCTCAAAGTGGTACAGAAGCATGGAAAGGTCATGGGCTTGCACAGGTCACTTGACCCTACCAGGTTTCAGAAGAGAAAACCTGAGCTGTTACAGGTGGTGAGGCACGGGACAGAAGGAGCTTCATTTGGCTACAAGAACCCTGTGTAACTTTCTTGAGTGCAAAATTAGCTTATAAGAAGTGATTCTTTTTCTGCAGTTACTGCTGGCCCCGCCAGACCTTTGCTATGAAATCGTTTGTTGAAGCCTAAAATAGTACCAGTTCTAAAGCTGATGAGATGTTAGGACATGCACGTTTCGCTCATCAACAGTTTCTGTTTATGAGTGACTGCATATTTCGCACTGCTTCGCTGCTTAGATGTTGGGGCAAGGGGGCTGCATAAGCACAGTGCTTCCCAGGGGTCAAAGAAACACGTCTATCTGATGTCACCTGTTCCTGCCCATCCATAACAGAAGATAAATGGGGATAAGCTACAGCCTGAATCTGGAAAATGCCAGAATAATTTTTTCTGGGAATCCTTTACTTGAAGTAAGATCCTTCTTGCCTAACTTGCAGTGTCTTTGTCACCATCCACACGCACTTTTTGGTCTCTGGCAAGGAACATGCATTTCCTAAGTATAGTGAATTTTTTCCTCAGAGACTCATTTAGAACAGGTCAGATAAATTACCTTTTAGAAGTGCCTGATTCCAATGACTGTAAAGGGAGTCTACACAATTAGATCAGAGACAGAAGTCTGTGATGTAAACTTCTAAATGAGGAGGAAGGAATCTCATCCTTGTATCCGTAGGTCAGTTGCCACACTGGACAGATATTCCTTTCAATCACCTCTCTTCTCTCAGACAAATTCAGGAGTGACTGTGCTGGATTATAAACAAAGGTTGAAGTGAGATTCCCAGATCTCACTTTTGATTCCACAACCTTAAATTCTTCTGCGTTCTCACTATAGTCACACGTAGCCTTTTCTGAATGCAGCCCTTGCAATCTCTGCAAACTACCATACCGCTGTACAAGTAAGACCAGTGGTGGTCTGCACTGGTGCACCGTGGTGGCCTTTATTTCATTAAAATATCCATACAGTAAACTACATCCCTTTGGAACCAAACATGGCAAAAAATGTGACTAATATGGATGGGCTTCTCTGAGCTGTGTGGCAGCATTTTACTATGGCTTTGATCTAAAGAGTTGCAAAAAGGAGTTATTTGTCCTGCAAGACCAACTGCGTATACATTTGGGAAAAAAATTTTCAGTGCAAATATTGGGGGCTTTGTATCATTTTCAGTCCAGACCACATCTGGGCTTTCAGGATTTTTTTGCGTGTGACTTTTCAGCACGCCCGTGCACTGCTTTTGAGTCTCTCACTGTGCCCAAAAGGCACAGATCAATACACAGATGTGTGCGGGTTTGTGCATATGGCCAGGTCTGATGCCTGCCTTATCTGTTAGCTAAGGAGAGCTCTGAGAAACAGC
This sequence comes from Oreocharis arfaki, assembly GCA_013398015.1. Taxonomy (NCBI): domain Eukaryota; kingdom Metazoa; phylum Chordata; class Aves; order Passeriformes; family Paramythiidae; genus Oreocharis; species Oreocharis arfaki. The sequence continues at coordinate 105,299 of VZRR01009797.1, read as the reverse complement.
AAAGCTGGCAGCATTACTCTGGATAAACTACATAATAACATTTGTTTCTCTCCTACAACAGTGCTGGTGTAGTTCTGGTGGCTGGGACTGAGGGCTGTGATATTGCTACTGGGGCACAGGAGTGCCCAGCTGAAAGTTAGGCTGCAGCCCTGGGTACATTTCTTGGTGGGAATGCTGTGGGGAGCATCCAGGCCGCTCATGAGCCTCTACAGCCACTTCTGCTGTGCCAGCACAGCTGCTCACACAGATGTGCCGTGAACTTGGGATCAGGGTGAGAAAAGTCTTCACCACATGGCCAGGCAAATACTGCCCTGGCACAATGGAGACAAGGGGGCATCCAGAGGGAGGAGGAAGAGCTGGAAATAGGAGAGTGTGGATTTCTTAAAAAACTATGTCTGGCCATAGTCTGACCTGACAGAAGAGATTTAGGGCTGAGTACTACTTTCGGTAAATGAAAAATGCAGCCTTAAAACTTGGTCCAGTGCTACATAAATCAGATTAAATTTAGCAAACTTAGTGCATTTTGGATCTTATTCTCCAAATGGGTGAACTTTTGTCTCTTCAGTAACTTGAGATATTGTCTTTCTGATGTCAAATACACAACAATGCAGTGTGTGAAAGAAAGGTATTCATGTCACAGCTGTTCTCTTTTCTAGAGTTATTCCTTTTTCTTTTAGGTTGTCATCAGATACTTTTGGTGTGAAATTAAAGAGAGTCTTGTAAACAGCTGCAGATTCATGCAATATGCTGTTGGTATTTCTTTCAGACTGTGCCTCAACTACATTTTTTTACCTCCCCCCTCTCTGCTCTCCACCAAAAAAACCCAAGCCAAAATGATGCAAACCATGTTTTGCAGAAAAAGAAAAACTAAATCCTGAAAAGATCAAGTGTGTGCTCAGACTCTGATCCAACAAAATAGTAAAACCCTTTTAAAGTCAACTGCATCCCAAACAGACAGTTCCTCTTGGTAATATAGACCTTGAAATGGAAATTCTAGCAGAGCTGTGACTATTACTGATGCACTTAATACATTAGGAGCTCGATTTTGAATGCCTTGAGCACTTAGTCCCCCTGCTAAAGTGGATCAGGGCTGTGGTGGTGTAGCATAGCAGGGGCAGTCCCATAGCCTTTGTGACCTTTTGTGAGCATTTGAAACAGATTGCATTTAATGATTTTAAAATGTCAATGCCCATTTCAGGCAAAAAGAAGGAAATCAAATAGAGTTTCTGGACAGTGTAATCTTTTGAAGCAAGTCCACAGACGTCCTCAGACATAAGACACTGGGCTGAAATATAATGGAGGCTGAATACATTATATTTCAGAATCAGGTCTCAAAAACAGCAATTTCAAAATCCAGGCCTGCAGAATAATAATGTTACAGGACATGCCTGCCATAATTTGCTTTTTAGCTCATTCTGAATTACCTCAGCACAACCAAGTAATTCAGCAGTGCATAAAGCATGCAGAGACTGGATTTGTGAATTATGCATGAAGGATTATTTTGCTCTGATGTTCTTCTGTGCAGTGTACACTAGAAAGCTGCACTCCCAGCCCGTGGTGACTGGGTGTTGGTTTGTGGAATATATGGGGTCTCATGTTATTTGAAATCATAGGCAACTGTGATATGATAGTAGTAAGAAAACTGCATCAACACTATAAATAAATGATGGCTTTAAAATATGAATTGTGCCATAAATAAATGATCTCTGCTTCCTCACATTCTGCCTCTCTGGAAAGCTAGTTAACTGAATGTGTTATTCACTATCCGTATACAGCGTCACCAAAAAAGGCTGTTTACTGCATGGACAGACTCACCAAAGAGCACAAACTTGCCATGTAACCAGTAATAAAATAAGGGTTGATGACATAATTTGTCTGTCTGGTTCTGGCATGTCTCAGGTTCGAAGGTCTCTCATGATTTCAAATAAAGACACAGAATTAGACTTTTGAAGGAGGCATCCAAGTTAATCATCATGATTAAAAACAATAATGAGAAGTAATTTCTGATGCATTATGTAGTGATCACATAATAGCATGTTGAGATGAAGCTGAAGCTGCAGGCACATATTGGTTGATATGAGTGCCTATTAACGTTTCACGAACACTGGCAATGAAAGCAATAAAAAATACAGGAAATGTAGAATTAACGCACTATTTTTCAGCAAGTTAGCTTGACCATCACAGTTGTAGAGCTGATGGAAGAGCATAACTCTTGTATAAAATACCTTGAAAATTTCACTAATATTTTTGTTTTAGGAATGCTTTAGGAAATTTTATCTTTCTAGTATTTTAAAACTGTATGAAAGTGCTAGTTGATTTAGGAGATTTTTGGCTTTTGTTACTTTGTATTATGTTTTTCCTTTCCTCAATTCCACCTTGTAAAGCAAAATGATTCACACAGAAAACATTATAGATTTTTCTATATTTGATCGATAACTGAGTTTAGAAATGCAAGAAGGTCATTTCAGATTAAAAACATCATTTTTCACAAAAGCCTCAGCACACTTTATATAGTTCTGACCTTCTGGTTATATCTTGTAAGAAAAAAACTCTGTTTGCTTTTCCTGTCATATTTCAGCTCACTCTCTTAGCCTAAGAATTAGTGATGCCAATTTTGAGGGTAAAACATCTGCGTAAATTTTAAAGAGTGGAAAACATTTCAATTTTAGCAGTAAACAAGTTGAGGCTTTAACCATTCATCTGCCATTTTCATTCACCTATTCTGTTCAAAGCAAGTGATCTATTCTTTATTGGAAAAAAAAATATTGATATCTATTTCTTTAATCTTCTGTGTAGTTTACTCCCAACATTTTAGTCCCAGATATTTACTTGGAAAAAGCCACAGACTCAAAATTTATATGGTGCTGGGATCACTGCCAAAGGTAAATTTAATTTGTGAAGGAATACATGAGAGGTATTGGAAAAAAACTCGAACAGAAACCAGCAGCACTCCTCAGGATGCCACCCCCAAACCTGCAAGGTGCAGGAAAAAATATCATCACGGGATGTGTACCAGTCCATGATGACAACTGCCAGAAATAGCCCATTGCTCATGTGCTACCCTCAGGAGCACAAGTAACCCTGTGCTTGAAACACAGCCACTTCCCGAGAGCTCTGTCAAGGCCACTCACTGCAGGGATCATTGCTGGATGGTCATCCTGCCCAAGAAAGTCACTCCAGACCACGACAAATATTTCAGAACTATAGTGGTGAGGCAGATGGTCCCACCCTGCTGTCATTTTCAACAAGCAGGAAAGGGGTTGCAGTGAGAAAAGGGGACACAGAGCTCATCTGCTGCAAACATCCCCGCCAACAGTTGCTGGTGACTTCCTGAAAAGAGACCAGAGATAGTGTAGATTGCACTATTTTCACCATCACCCCCAAAATAACTGCCAAATTGTTTAACAAATTCCAGCCTCCTGCCTGGTTTTAGTTATTTAAGGCAAATTAAGTCAAATCACTTATCATAGCCTCTTCTGTGTTACAGGCTCTGGGGTAGGATTTGTTTCAGCCCTGTTTAGCTTGTGGAGGGAGCGAGGATGGTGTGAGCTAAGCCCTGGCTTCCACGCTGTACTCAGTGAACACACACGGGCACAGGCAGAAACTGAACCCTCCCACTTGTGTTAAACATCTGTGATCAGCCAGAGGCACCATCTCAACTTAGACCTAATGTCTAATGTTTGCATTCCTATAGATAAGCTGGCTAAATTCCCACCCTTAAAAACCAGGCTGGATTTTGAAAACAGTCTAACAAAACCCAGTATTAGACGAAAACTTCTGAGTTGATTGTGAACCCTCGAAAATATTTGTGTATATATCTGTGAATATCTGTGATGTGAAAGTTAATGAGTACTTCTAAAAATAGGTATGACAGAAATTTTTTTTTTTTACTCCTATGCTAGTCAGCCTGGCTCTGAAAGGGTGATGGTGGCTCTACAGCAGGTCCTCTAGCAAGGACTGACATTAGCCCATGACTACCCCTGTGCAGAGAAGTCAAGCAGTGTCCTTTTTCCCCTAGCAGCCAAGGAGAGAGCTATCTTTTGGCTTCATGCACAGAGGAGGCTCCTGCTTCTGATGCTGAAAAGGAGCTGTGGCGTAAGTGAGCGAGATGAAATTCTGCTCCAATTCCCCTGTGCTCTAGTTAGGCCTGTGAAAGCAGACTGTGGTTGCTCTTCCTAAAAAGACTATGTGAGCAGCTGTACATTGTGTTCCTGTCTGATCTCCATCTTATAATATTTCTATCAGTCACCACGGGAGTGCAGAATTCCCCAGCACTCATGACTCTCAGCACACCAGCCCCTCCATCATTTAAATTCAGAGGTGGTAACGGTCTTGGGAAAAATCAATAGATTTTAATAGGTATTTCCTGGGGTTTATTAAGTATGAAACAGAGCTGAAACATCCACTTATTGTTTATACCTGCTGTCAATATTGCTTTCTTTTCTTTTTATTTTTCATTAAACCAAAGCAGATGTGAGTTAGTCGTTGGCAGACTTCTTGAAAAAAATACTCACTGCCTCTTCTGTGGCTTGCGTAGGAAGGCTGCAACAAACACTTCACATTGTGTCACCCATCCGCTGCTGCCATTGTCACCAATGAAATAGCAACGCGCTGATAGAGCGGTTACCTCCTAGATTTCATTATTCACAAAATAAAACAGTGCTCTGAGAAACCAGTTCCGCTGAGCCACAACAATTTACTCCAGCTGAAGGTCTGGCCCCCTACACTTGAGGTAGACTTGGGCTAGAAAAAAGGGCTGTCTGGCTAATACAAGTGTACTCTGTAGCCTTTGTCAAAACAGTTTTTATTCTCATACCATGCAAACCTCAGGCATTATTACAGGGTTTCATGGAACAGATGTTCTTGAATTTGCATAATGACAGACAGACTGCCTTTTCTTTATGAAAGGTCACTAAAAACCAGTGCTACTGTTCAGCCAGTGCTGCTTTTGTTAAGCAATTTTAGGACAAAAATGCTTTGTCTTTACTTACTGTTTTCATGACCACTGTTTTACATACTTTAGTCGGACAAAATTAAGGCCAAATCATTGGCTTATGTGACACCACATGGCTGTCTAGCTTCCCCTAATTCCTAAACATCAGGCACTCTTGCACAATTGTTCAAATAACAGGATCAGATCTTTAGCTGCAGTAAGACAGAGAAACTTCTGTGACACTGGTGAAGCTCTCTTGGTTGTTGCTAAGAGAAGCAGCTTTGCAAAAGAACATCACAAAACTGTGTGTTTGGCCTCAGCTTTAATTCACTTCCTTATTTATTGTACGAGTAATTTTTTCCACCAATAAAACTAAATTGACATGATGTTTCTAAGTAGAATAGCTATTTCTCATAAAGCTGATCTCTACTGAGCAGCATGTGCCCCCATACATAAGCAATCTGTCCTTTTATTGTGGTTTTTATGCGCACACCAAATAGCTGATGGGATAGTTTTAAATCTTTTGCATCTAATGCCTCAGTGACAGACAAATTCCACCATGGAGATTCCTCAAAAAGAAGAGCATGTTTGCTTTCAAGGCAAAACCCAAACTCTGTATTCTAGTCAGCATGCAGCTGGAGCATCACTGAGAAAGCTCACAGATGCAAAAGTCCTCACAGAAGGGCAAAACCAAGATAATGCAGTACTGTCAAGTCGTTCTGGGATTCCTGGGACAGGGGAGGGAAAACCTTTGCCTAAACAGAACATGGAAATAAACACAATTTCAGGCTATGAAATCCCTTAAGTCACCAAATAATGGAAGGTGAAGCACAAAGTTACATATTTTTCTCTAGGTAGCATAGTGTCAATTTTCAGTGAGATACAGTTTTCCACTGCACGTCTTCTTTTCCCCTGACTTGCACACTTGCTTTTGCTGTTACACTCCCCCAGCTAGATAACAATGTCAGAAATTCTCTCTTGCCTGTATTTCCAGCTCTTCTGATACAACTAAAAGAGCGGCTGGCCGCCTTCCACAGGTGTGACTGTGCATGAACATGAAACAAAGAACGTGCTATCAGAAGTGGGCAGACAATGCCCAGCCTCTTCATGGTAGAAAAGAGGAGAATGACAGAGTAGATTTGGTCCTTGAGCTGCTGGACAGTAATTTGGAAGGAACCCTGGTTTAAGTGGAAGAATGGGAAATTATTGATAAAAGGATGAATACAAACATGCAGTCCCATCCTCCCTCTTTGACAATCCAGTTTGGCTGAAATGAGAGGAGGAGCAGCCCTGTAAGCTGGAGTGGGCACTGTCCCTCAGAGTAAACAAACACAAAAGTGCATCTTTTGCTTTCCTTGAAGACCTGATCCCACTAGGCCATGGGGAGCCTGGACATGTCTCTGCTTCTTTCATGCTGCATGAAGGGACTAAGGCTGCATCGTAGTTCTATGGATCCCAGCTGGGAAAGGCAGGTTAAGGGTCACCTTATGCATGGAAGGAGAGAGGACACACGTCTCTTCCAAATGTAACTCTGGAGAGGAGAAAGTTTAGATAACTTGGCTGGTTTATTTCCTGGCCAGTGGTAAAACTGTGGCATGGTTATGCATCAGTCAGAGGACTTGAAAACTATGTTCTTTGCTCAAAAGGTGTATTTGCTAATTTAACATTCCTGTTGATAGATCTTCATTTCTCAGACATGAGAGTTCACAGTATCAAGGCTCAGCATGAAGCTCTTTTCTCTGAATTGTGCTTTTCTCTCCCTTCCACAGCCATTCTTTCTCCTTTCCATCTTCCTCTGTCCTAACAAATCTCCAAGCACCCTTCTAATGCAATTCCAGGTATAGATGATGAATGGCACTGAAGCCTAAAACTCTTCCTGGTTTTGGTTTAAATTCCCTGAAAGATCCCCCTTTTCTTGGATTGGTAAAAGATCAGGCTGTGGCAGCAGCTAGTCAACCCATAGAGAATAATAATAATATCAATATAAATTACTTAGGCCTGGGCTATGACAAAGATGGGTGAAGATATTTCTATTTACAAAAAAAAAAATCCCAGAGTTCCTTGGTTCATGCAATATGTATCTTGCTTAAAAATATATAAATGCACATTAAGCCAACCAACTTTGTACTCACTTAGCAGAATTTTAATAAAACATGCTATATAAAACTGTTCTACAGTTTTGAAGTCATTTAAGGATAATTTACACGTTTCCTAAATGTTTCGCTGTTTATTCCTTAAGGCAAGTACAGGTTGCACTTGTTCTTCAAGTACAAGTTGAATTTGTTTGTGCTACTAATAAAATAGATTCCAATAATAGATCATTGGTTTGCATGATAACATAGGAGGAGGAAAACCTCAGGATTTTCTGGTTTCTGATCTAAAAGGCTGATATAGTAGTTGGGAAACTGAAATTCACCTCAAAGTTTAGATTAAATTAACATTGTCTATTAGATGATGAGTTAGTTTTCCTCCAGTATGTGTTCCTTGTTTTTCCTAATAAAATGCTCATGCAAAATACAACCTAGGAAGCCTATGACTACCAGTCATCAGGACAGATAAAATATTTCATTATGCCATATTTGCAAGTAGTGTCTTCTAGTAGGTCAGCCAACATTGTTGGAAAAATGCATGTTTCAAGATTTGGCTTGTCTGCTTTTATTTCTTTCGAACTGTATCAGTTGACCTAGCAGTAAATATGAGTTGTGCTGATAAACTTTGTCTTCCTTATACTCTGAAGTCCTCATGGTTACTGTAATAAAACAGACATCCCATTTCAGAGAAAAAAAAAAAAAAAAAACACGGGGAAANAAAAAAAAAAAGGGAAAAAAGCCTTTTGATTGATTAATTTTGGTGAACAGAATAATATATCTTTCTGGTTTAGTGATGTCATTCACACTTACCACTAATGAGTAAGTTGTTCTCAAAACATAACCACAACCCTGCAATAAGACAGCACATTTCTATCACGTGGAAAGTTGCCATTTTCTTTTTCTTGAAGAAAGCTGAAAGATGTCACAGAGCAAATAAATTATCCACCCTTACTAGGATCATAACTTCTTTTGTTACTGGGTGTTAAAAGCATACAACATACACTAGATATGTGAGCTTTTGACTGCAGAGGAGGCAAAAAGCCAACTCCAGACTGCTGTGACATAAGAAAACTGTGCTTATATTATCCTGATGAATTTTTTCCTAACACAATAATTTTTTTTTTCCAGGAGTCCACACATATTCTGTCATTCCCATAATGTTCATCTCTGCCTTCTTTTGATGCCTGAAGATTGACTCTGTGCTAGCTTCTAGGCTGGAGATGCTCTCTTATGAATGCCAGAAAAATATCTGAAGAATTTTAAAACTTCATTTTTTTCTTTGGCACTGGCAGAAGAAAATGGAAATGAAAACAATTATTTCCATATTCACCCTGTGACAGATGATCTCACAAGTTCAATCCCTGTAGGGCAAATAGGAGTTTAATTTTCTAGGCTACAATTTTGAAGGTTACCAGTTGACTGTAGGCTCCTACTTCAACTACTGAATCTGTGCCTGTTTTCAACAATGCTTTGATATCTAGGCCCTATAAACCTTCTTAAAGATGAAATTCACAAATTTCTTTTTATAGACAGCAGTGAAAAGTCTTGGAATTTGATCATAATGCACATTAAGATGACCAAGGGTGATGAAGATTCGTAAGTGCTTTCTACAGTTACTATAAGTGAGATTTACTATTTTAAATCTAACAAAACAAATCTCTGTCCATCATCTCCCAGAAGCTGACTAGCTGCCCTGGGGTAGGAATGGAATGGGAAGGTAGCTCAAACAATGCCTTTTGCCAAGAGCTCTGGAGGCTGGGAGAGGTAGATAAAGATTTGCCGTAACCTGAAATTTGTCAGTGAACAGAGCTGAAATTAGGAAGAGAGGAAGCTCTAAGACAGGATGGCCTTTTTAAACATACCTGAAGCAGGTATTCAGTCAGGAAATACAGTTACCCCACCTTAATACTACAGAGAGGTACAATAATCATTGTGTATCACGACACAGGGAGAGGCAAAGTGAGAGAGATTCCACTGGAAGTGCCATACCATCGCATTAAGATGAGATGCTTTCCTGAAATAGTTAAACAGAGCAATATTGAGGGGGAACAGGGAGGTACCTGTGACTGAGAAGAAATCGTGAAATGTCATTAGCATACAGTAAGAGAATTCTAGCAATATTCAGGTCTAGCCTAAACACTTAATGAAGAAACTCATGAACATGATCATAGGACTGGGATGTTTCTCTTCAGAGTGTTTAAATAAAAAATCAGAGGAATTTGCAACTTCCATTTCCAAACTGTGTTTTTTCAGGCACTTGAAAAAAGATTCAAAAAATATTTGGTGCTTTGGGCCCATTCCCAAAAACTTGTAACATTAAAATTTAAAACATAATTTCTAGTAAATTTATGTAAACTTTAAAGTGATGCATATAGCAAGAAGCATTTGTCATATAATTTGGTATTTGGATAAAAAGTAATTTTAAGGTTTTTTTGATAGTTGAAACATTATGAAAATTAAAAACTTGATACCCTAAGTATTTCAGATTCAGAAATAATTGTGCCTTGCAACTTCTTTGTTCATGTGAGCAAAGAAAAAAAATGTTCTTAAATTAATGAAAATGTCAGACAAACTTCTCGTATGAAAATTAAGCCTAAGGGATCCTGAACATACACAGTAAAAACCAGACTATAAGAGCCTTAATACCCCATGTGGGAAGGTTCATTCAACAAATGTAAAGGCTTTCTGCTGATTTTTGTCCCCAGTTTACAAGCTGGTTAAAACCTAAAACTGTCACTGCAAATAAAATCATGAGCACATGCATTTTCAAAAAGAAAGATGCTTGCTGATGCTTCTCAGGTCATTTAAACATAAAGATGTCAAATGATGGGGTTTTGTCTTTTTTAAAGAAGCCTAGATTGTGAAAAATAGTCAAGAAGACAGAAGTGTCGCTCGTTTTCACCTACCTCCCTCCCATTTCAGTGATACGTGGTCGTATTCCTAATACATGTCCATAAATCCTGTTTTCAAAGCTACTAATTATCCTACAGGACCCTAAAGTACATCAGTCAGAGAGCTCTTCTAACCTTAAGGCTTTTTTTTTTGTCCAATCCATGCTCAGTGGCAGAACAGCACCTGAAGAATACAGAATCAAACCTGACAATGCTGCGAATGGCCATCATGTCACGTTTTGTCCATATTCTCCTTCCCTGTAACTGTTTCAACTGCTGTCCTCGGGGAGTGAGAGTTTCAGTTTGCCTACCACCTGAAGGTTAATATGTGTTGACTTGTTCTAAAGTTTGGATACAGCCTTGTTAATTGAAATGGCTTTGAAGAAAAATATCTTTTGTCCTGATTTCTTAAAACAAAATTTTTAGAGAAAAGGAAGCAAAAGAAACAAACAAACAAAAACAACCCAGCCAAAAAAACCATGAAAACTAAAAAGAGCTCACCCAACTCTTGATGGCAAATAACTCACAACAGAGAAGTGAAAAATGTTAACCCTAGAGCTGAGCAAGCTAAAGAGTGCAGATCTTCCGCTGAACCCTGGGGCAGAGTTGGGCATGTAGAGGCAGATACTGTGTCACTTGCTAACATAGCTTTTAATTATTAATCACATTACCTATCTGGGTTCGTCTTGAGCCTGCAACTAGTATGAAAGGGAAATACCCATCTCTCTCCCCTAGCCTTTTACAAAACTGAAAGCAGAGGTGAGGAAACAGCTTCCACTAATAGCAAGCACTCCCCGTGGCAGCACAACCAGTGGTTGCTGTGTGTGTGAGAAAGGGGAGGGTGTCTGATGCCCAGCATTGGTTTTGACTGCTGTCAAGCATTCTCTCAGTTAGCTATGCTCTCCTGACCCGTAGTGCATGATGGATTTTCCAGTTCCTGATGTGTATGTATAGCTAAGCCTAGAACTTCTTGCTCTTGTCGTAGTTTCAGCACAATGGCAGAATCCAGGTAAAAGTCACATAATTTAAACAGCTTCTAGATGGAGCACTGTGCAGGTCTGAGCTCTCAACCCCCATCATGGGACTAATCTGGTCATTCACTAAGAGCCTGCAATCAGTAATCTGCAGAGGGAGGTCTAATATTATGCTGACTGGGACAGTTGTGGTGAAATCACTGAATTTCTGTGATAAGAATATGCATCTTTAGTGGATAACGTGATACCACATAATTCTCTTTCTTGCTATATGAATAGGAAGAAAGAAGGAATATATAGCTACAGTGGCATAAATAATCGCTTTTGGGGGGTGTTGTGTTCCTTTGTACATGTGATTTATTCCCTTGTGAGCAAAGTGTGCTGCTCTGGCAGCCTCAGCCCTAAGTCTAGCGCTGGTAGTGACACTGACATTTCGTGTCTTTTCCATTAGGTTTCTCATTTTCCACCCTACCTGAGGAACAGGCTTTTAGGCAAGTGTTTTGCTTCATGTTAATTCATTATCTTATACTTTAAAGATGGATGGAGAGGTTTCCTCTTATCATACTTCATAAAATGTGAGATGATGTTCCATGCATAAAATTATTAACATCTTTTAGAAAAAGTAAATTAATAACAAGATAACTATAGAAAAAGTTGTAAAAATGCATCAGATAAGTGTTTTTAAATATAATGTTACTAATCAAATGGAGTTTGACAGATTAAATAGCAAAACTGAAATGTCTTTCCATGTCTTAGTCTCAACCGCTATCATTTATCGAAACAAAAACAAAAAGCCTTATAAACAACAAATGGGGTAGTGATCATTTTATAGCTGCATCAAGAGGTTTGCAGCATAACTAATTTAAATCCCAGTAAGATAAGCATTTTCGAGAATTGTTTCTTTCATAAAAACATGCAAAAACGTTGCAGTCGTTTTGTTAATTGAAAAGGGTAAAATCTTCTGCTAGGTTCTGCTGAATTACTGCTACTCTGCAAAAACCGTGCAAGCAAGCAACAATCTGTTCCTGTGCAACGTGCTCTACTCGATGTGTGCCAGAGGTGCACGTCTGTCTGTGTAGAGAGATGTGCACGCTGGATTTGCAGACAATAGTGAACTGAGTTATTTTTCTAGAGTGACAACAATGAAACAGATCATTATTCTGTTAATCACAGAACCAGAAGGTCTGCTACTACAGTCTTCAGGTAGGCTAGGTTTTCGTTCTTTCTTAGCACATCCTTTGAAATAAAATGACTGAAAAAATGGCCGAAAGTTAAAAGATCAGACACTGAGCAGGAACAGAGGGAAAAAGCCATCAAAAAAAACCCCAAACAAATCTAAACCAAAACCCAAGAAGAAGAAGTAAAAAGAGTGCAGTGGATAATATAGTCAAATATGCACAAGTGAGAGTGGTCCGTACATTACAGTATGGAACAAGCAGCTATAGGTATGGTTCTCATTATGGTAAATCCTCCGAGAGCCCTCTGGCTGTGTGGGGTGAGTGGCCACCAGCACCTCTGCATTCAGGCTCACAGTTGTACAGAAAGGAGCAACACAACTCTTAAAACACAAAAAAACCCCCCACTTTCTCATGACTAGTCATGTAAGTGCCACAAAGGGCCTAAGAACTTAAGTCTAGGATCAAAATCAAAGTACTCAAAGCCTTCATTAAGTTGCTGCCAGAGTTCACATTTAAATACCTGCATCTGTGCCACTTACGCACTTTGAAAATATCTATACTTCTGTTACTTAAGGTTCTGTTCACATTCATGCAAGTCCTGACAAGGCTCAAATATTTAATCATCAGAGGTGGTAGATGTACTCTTTTTTCTTCTTAATCATCAGATAATGACTCAGGCTATTCATACCCCTAAATCAGAATCCTGAGAGGATGTAGGCATCTTTCAAAATATGCAAAATAAGTCTCATATTTGTTCCTGTCCTCAAAATTTCTTGGTCACAGTCTGTCTTGTGGGTACTGTGGATTTCTCTCTGAGACACTTTGGATTTCTACGGGCAGGCTGGATTCTGCTCAGGAGCTCAGTGGCTTGGGGTCTTGAGGCCAATTTTAGAGAACAACAGGGCAGAACAAATGCCTAATTCCCAACAGAAGCCGGACTTGACATAAATACAGCAGAACTTGTGCCAAGGGGAGAAAAAAAAGAATAGATATGAGACCTTTGGAAAAGAAAATGTCAGTACCAGGGTTCACATAAGAATCCAGAGAGCTTTGGGGTTCAGGTCTCATTTAGATAGAGAAGCTTTCTCTTGGTGGTCAATATTAAAACCAAATATCTGGCTGAGGAAATGGATTACTACAGGAATCAAAATGGTTGAGAGGAAGTCCCTGTTCCATGGAATTACTGTATGGCTTTGGTTCAACTCTCCAAAACTACTTAGTCCTAGCACCACTTCCGAAGATCATAAAGATCCATGCTGTTCTTGGTACATTTTATCTTTGCAAAATCTGGCTATCAAGCCATAATGAGCTCTTTTGACATTGGAAACAGTCTTTATGCTCTGAGATAGATCCTGCTGGCATTACTTAGTATTATTCTACTGACTTACTGGAGCTTTATTAATTTAATCAAAATGCACATTTTTCATTTTAGTTTAGAAATAGAAGCAGTATCTCCTGATAATGCCTACGTATGCATGATTTGGTAAAGGATTGAGTCAGTTTACCTGAAATTAGTTTTGTATTTGTTGTGCACTCTGCACACTAGAATCTAAAAAGTACGTGAAAAAATTTACATGAAAATATTGCTCTATTAAGTCAAAAAATATATTTAATTTATTAATGCAACATACACAAATATGAATAGCAAAGTTTAGCAGAAGACAGAGGCAATTAATGAGAAAAAAGAAGTCTGTCCCTCTATATGTGAATTCACAGAATATATTTGAAGATCATAGCTTTCACACCTTGTGAAGTTTCTTTCTCACTTTAAAAAAATGTGTTGTGATATACAAAGAATAGATAGGTCACAATGGTGCCTAGAGACCAGCTTTGACAGTCAATGCAGTCTCAGAGAGAGAAGCACACAAATGTAACTTTTTAAAATAGAAGCTTGTTTCTTCTGACCTGCCTGAGGAATACGCTTGTGAGTTTTCTTCATTTGGAGTTTTTGTGATATAGACAAATCATAATTTGCTTTGAGGTAGCAGAGCTGAAAATCAGAAGTTTTGAATATTACCAATTGGAACACATATATTTTAGGAAGCATTAGTTACCTCTGCTGAAGGATCATATGTCGGGGAAATATCCTCACTTTCAGCTGGTTGCTGTTGTCTGGCAAACTCTATTTCTCTAGGACTCAAAAGCCATCCTGAATTTAAATGAGGTATTTTACTTCTTATTTGGATCCTGTCAAGTGAAAGAATACATCACAATGCATTTATTTGAAATTATTTAACTTTGAATTAGAATGTGCTCGAGATACTTTAGAAAATAATTAATATATTTAAAACACTTTGAAAAGGAAGACCTCTCACCTAATGAGCTTCCATAGTATGCTATGAGTGATGAAATGCAGCTGTCCTTTAAAATGAGGTTAAACACTGTGGGGCAGAAGAGACAGAAAAGACAGTAACCCACCTAACAGAATGACATAAGTAGGAACAAAGGTAGAACAGATAAATCAGATTCGTTACCTTTATAACATTCCCTCTGAAGCTAAGCTTCTCTTTCCGTTTGCTGTCATGTGCATTTCAGAAGTCAACATTCACAGGCCATAGAAAAATGTGAATTTAAGCATATGAATCATGAATGTTTAATTCTCATATTTCATGTTTTTTTCAAGAACTCTTGACAATTATTTCACAAGATGGATTTTTCCCTAAGTGGAAACAAAAGCCTGCAACAGCTGAACTTGGATATCTGATAAGACAACTGCTGACAGAAATGTTTGTGGATTCTGCTATGCAGAAACTTTAGACATGTCATTTTTCGGTTGTGATTCTGGATTCACTAAAAAGGCAATTTGCAGCATATGCGGACCAAGGCCTATACAGTCACATAATTTACCCATGTGTAGGTACAGATGTGGAGTAAGACATAATCCAAAAATTCTGTTCATCTACAACTCCCACAATGTATTTTTTTGTACAGTGAGATGTGGAAGATGGGCCCAGACATGGATTGGTTAAGGATAGGTGAAAAGCCTGCAGCTCCTTGACACGACTCACTATCTCTGCTCCACGGGGTCCAGCACAGCTGAGTTAGCACAAAATCACTTGTAGGGCAGAACACCCTCCCTGAGAAGATGCTGCCCATACAGAAGGCCCTGCAGCAGAGCCTCCTGCTCTGAACTGAACAGTATTTAGTCACCCAGAACTTCAGTCTGGCAATTTACCAATTCTCTAAAACATATTTCTGGTGGTAATTTTATTAAAGACTAAGTTCTGTGTCAACTTCTAGGGATGTGCAGCAATTGCGACCTGAAAATCCATCTTTTTGGGTTAGAAAGCTCTGGTGAGATATTAAGAGAAGTTAAAGAACATAGGAGTTGAATGAACAGCCTCTGTTTTGATGCAGTGCTATAAAATATATCTTGAATTACAGGCTAGATTTGTGGTTTAGGCTTTCTGCAGTTTAAGAATGGCACTAATGGGCTATAAAACTATATTAAAGCTGGTTTAGATGAAGCACTTTTATAACAAACTCAGCTGTGAGTTAGCATGAGTTAGCACTGTCTCAGCTCTTTTTTTCTGAAGCCCTGTGGCATAATAAGGGACCAGGGAGTGACATGAGAGTTGGCCTAAACACCAAGGTGGGCTTGCAGCTGCAGGGGGGGTAGGCCAGCAGAGATCCTCTGCTGCTCCTAAAAAGGCGTGTTATTTATAAAGCTCACAAGTTCATCAGATCTCGTTCTGGGGCCCTTGAGATACTGTATCACAAAACAGTGAGTTAGAGCGAGGCAGTATTGCCCCACTCCATATAATATATAAATAAGGGAAGAAACAACCATTGCAGACGTAGGGTTTGGTCTTCTGCCTAATGCAGGCTGAGAACGCCCTTGAAAACTTAACATCTCTGTGAGATTTTCACCAAAAGACTGTAAAATTATGTCAGGCCTCCATTTGGCCCAATATATTGCTCTTTGCTTCTACTGAAGTGGTATCCGGATATTGCAACTGAGATAAGGTGTCAGGCAATGTACAAAAGAGCTGAGTCATCTCACCTAACTTTATCTACCCATAGCTTAACATCTGGTTAAAGTGTCGTTATCAGGAAGAGGTACTGAGAATAACGTCCAGAGAGCAATTAATATTATTCCAGTCTTAGACAAGGAAGATGATTCATCCCCAGAAGTGTCTCTCTCTCTTTCTCTTTATTAAATGTAGAGGGAGCCTGGAAAATGAAGCGAAATGAGATTCTTGTTTTTCTAAGGCTAACGTATGATGAAATGAGCCTCATCTTACGGCCTGTAAAATCTTACAGTCTAAACGATGTAGACCACAGGCAGGAAGGACAGTAGTCATATGGAGAGGAGAACTGATTTCTCTAGAATAAGACAATTGCTTTGCCAGGTGATTCTTCCCAGGATCCTTTGGCACCTCCACCAGTTTTTTTTCCGGGGAATGTCATACAGTAAGGTCTAACAAACACAGTAGAAAAGACTCCTTCCATTTGTGACCTGCACGGCTAGGTAGTAAGATGAATAGTCATTTTTCACAAACATTTCTACACAGTTTTCAAATATAACTTGTTCCTTTCCACGTAAATTAGGTGGAACAGAATGAAGTATAGTAACTTCCTAAGTTTGCTGCAGTGTTGTTGAACCTTTACTATTACTATGTAGGGTTTTCAAAGTAGTCTCCAAAATTATTTGCAAAAGGCAGTTCCAGTTACATTGGGAGATATGGACAAACACTTTATTAATCCTCTTGGCTCTCTGCTTTCTCAGAGAATATTTAAATTTTAAAATACAGATTTTCACTGTGTGGGCCAGCTTCAGTCTCAAGACCTCACCTGCAGCTTACTGAAGTAAAATTTAAAAAAAAAATTAATTGAAAAGGTTCAAATTTATTTCACTGACTCCTAAAAAAGACTCCATGTGTTTTCAGAAATTCATTGTGCTTTTTTCATATGAGCAATCACACAACCTGAAGAGCAAAAATTTCCTAAACTGTTGCCTGGCTCCGTAAGACACAATTTGTCATTGAAATAAAACCTAACAAATGATAAAAACATGCATGGAAATGCTTCTCCCTGTGACATCAGATAGTACCTTTGCCAGACAACACAAATTTCTTTGTAGAATGTTAGGGAAATCTAATACTGTTGCTGAATGTGTCATCAAACTACTTTTTCAGGATTGATAAATAGGAGATTGAAAAAGGAATGCTGAGAAGTATTCATAGAAACATCAAAAATCCAAAATAGCTTTATTCACCCATGAAGGTATCTTATCAGACAGAATGAGAGAGTGCTGAAGTGTGTGCTGAAGACATAACTTCATTTATAAAAACAAACAACATGTAAACAAAGGTACAGAAATGTTATCAAATGAATGATAATATTGTATAAATCAATTGTGTGTCCTTTTCTGGAATACCATGTTTAACAAAAGAAGCTGTAGCAGAAATAGATAGACTTGTGTGGAATATGAATGAACAATAATACTGAAAACATAGATTTCTGGTGCATGAGAAGAGAATGTGCAACATAAAGATACACAAACAAACCCACAAACACACAGCAACTTACTGAAAATACAAATCGCTTTCTGGCTTACATAAAACAGGAATTTCCTCCAGCTGTACTTATATTGCTGTAGCGTTTGCTTTCTCTAAACTGTTTAGTCGTGTAATTCATGTAAGACTTCTTGTAAGGAAAGGAATTTTAATAAAATACATAAACAACAACAACAACAACAAAATCAAGCAAATGTGATTGAATATTAAGGTTGCTAGTTTTTATCAGCAACGTAGCTTCAACAAGATGTTTGAGAGCTGTCTGCATAGTTCATAGTTTGCAGGTACTGTTGCCCAGATCTTTTTGGTTTTAGAGGTCTGGCCCTGAGCGAAAGCTTACTTAGTCACTTCTGGAACAACGCTGAGTGCATGTGAGAGGTCTCTGGTAGCAGGCAAACTCATTAAGGAATATGAAATCAGATCATTTCAGTGCTGTTCTCATGGTGTCTCAGATCTGAGCATACAAAACAGTGCAATGTGTTTGAGCTTATGCTGGTTTGCTAATATTGGCTAAATAAGTATCTGGGTATGGAAATATCAGCTTTCATTGCCTTCGTCAAACTACAGCCTTGGGGTAGTTTGGAGGATGTCGGCAGCAGGGAGGCATCCATTACAGTCCTTTACACGTCCCTTCCCTCAGAACCTGTGACTCACAGCTCTTGTTTTTATCTTCTCCTCCACAGCAGCCAATTTAGAGATATGCAACCTCTGATCCAAACGAAAGCAACTATTTCTAGCTGTTGATGGCATTTAGCTACAGCCTTATGCCGTTTCCCTCAGGCAAGAAGTCTCTCAGCTCTGTAGTAAGCACTGGTGCTTCTCCTCTGAACTCTGGCCCTTGCGTACCTGCCCTGGAGCTACCAGCGGGATCCCAGGCTCCGCGGAGAGGGGCCGTGACACAGCAACAAGCCTGCCGAGCACAGGGCAGAACAGCCGGTGGGGGGATCCAGAGGCACCCCCAGACTGTGTGAGGCTGTGGCTGGACACCTCTCTCAGCGCAGGTGTTGCCTCCCCGGTCCTGGGACACGGGCTCGCAGCAAGGGCTGGGCTCCAGGGGCACCGCCCGGGGCAGCGCCTGGCCGGGCCAGGCTGTGCTGTGCATCCCAGCCGCTTGTCCATGGAGCAGCCCAGGCTCAGGGGCAGTCCTGCCGGGACAGGCTGTGCTGTGCATCCCAGCGGCTTGTCCATGGAGCAGCCCAGGCTCAGGGGCAGTCCTG
>VZRR01009797.1:165-86106 GCA_013398015.1 Oreocharis arfaki | reverse complement strand
GGCTCGGGGCGGGCCCTGCCGGGACAGGCTGTGCTGTGCATCCCAGCGGCTTGTCCATGGAGCAGTCCAAGCTCAGGGGCAGTCCTGCCGGGACTGCGGGTGTTTCTTATCCTTGTGTACCTGGAGACACGAATCTAAGTCTGTGTGCTTACGTGCGCATAGCTGTGCACACACTTGTGTGCTAAAATATGGGGCTTGTACAGAATACTTCTGTTTCCAACCTCCTCTCACAAACCACCAAAAAAAGTGGGTTAGGAGAATTTAGAAGCTGCAACAGCATTTCATGGAGGTTTTCCTTAAGGGGTGGAGATTCATCATTTCATGTCGGAATTTCTGGAGCAAAATAAAGCCTTCTATATTATTTTAAAAATAGGGATAAAACTCCAGTGCTTTAGATCAAACAAAATTTCGTCCAAAAAAAGGCAGCGCTGCTCCCCCTTATTACAATACCTAGAACACTGTGATACAGTTTTTGAACTCAGAGGAAAGTCTGGAAGGAAAACCATTCTTTCTGCTCTACATTTTTTTTATTAGTACTGCTTTGTTGGTTTGTATCTCTGTTTAATCTACAGAAAACTCCTCAGTATCCCTGGCAGTTTCCTAATTTGTTCAATTCTCCTGCCACAATGGAACATAGGGATACTTCCCTTTCTTCTCCCATCCAAACTAAATGAAATTTTTACTACTTTTAATTAATTAATTTCTGAGAACAGAGTTCTTGGCTTATCTTCAAGGCTGTTAATAGATCTAGATCTAAATCTTCCCACCATAATGGGGGGTATTTTTTAAATACAAACTTTTAAATCTAAAAAGATTGTCAATCTTTTTTCTAATGTTTTTAAGGAATTTAAAAGACAAAAATGTTCTTTTGGCTAAAGTACACATTTTTTAAAATGTGCTTTTGCTCTACTTTTCTGCTTTTAAAAGCAAAACTGGAAGCAAGAGAAGGGGGTCATAAGAATAAACAGCAACTATTAACTTATATGTAGAGAAACTTTTCAAAACATGTTTCAAAAAAGCCTCCTTTGTAATATTGATGAAAAATAAAAGGGAAGTCTGCCTTCATTATTTGTGCAAATGAAACAGTGCATTTTCTGAAAATATTAAGTGAATTTTAAATGGATACTGGGAACAGTTCTTACCTCTTCTTGAGTTTAGTATGCTGAGGCAGGAAGAGAGCATCAATTGGCCATTAGTTAACTGTTTCCACCCCAGCACAAAACTAGGGGAAACATGTTTAAATTTTCTTTCGGAAGAAATTGAGAAAGTATCTTGATAGCCCTGGAGTATTCCATCCAACCTTTATTAATAACAGAATTTCTTCAGTTTTGACTCAAAATTACCTTGTTCCATTTTTTTTTCCAGTGTTTTGTGACAGCAACCTATGTTCTTCATCAGACCTGACTTTTCCATATGCCAGGCTGTCCAGCTCTCTTAAAAACTGTGTCGTTGGACTGCAAGATGATAAAAACCTATACTAATTCAATTTTCATCTGGTAATGTCCTTTCATTTTTATTAAGAGCATGTTTCTCCTCTTAGTGTTATCTCATAATTCAGTAACTGCCTTTGGCCAGTCACAAGAGCTTTTGGCTGGTTGGGTTTTTTTAGTAAGGTTTGGAAATGGATGTGAGCAAGAAAGGACTTCTGTCTCTTCATCTGCTGGTCCCACTTTTTTTGTAAAATAAAGGCCATCTGGATTTTATTTTGCACTGAAGAATGTACAGCATGTACAGAATTTTTTTCCATGTGAGAGACAGCATTCAGTTACAACTGCTTGGATTGTAAGCCTGAAAATGTTTGTGGCAAAATACCTGGCTTCAAGTTCTGCTTTCTAAAAACAAATGTGAGCTAAGCCTCATCTTGTGGGTGAAGGGGAGGAGGGTGGTGGATGGCATGTTGGAGAGCCTGAGAGTTTTGAATAACCCACTCTCAGCCATTAATGTACTGCCCTGAACTTCACATGGCCCATCTTAATGACTTGTCGAATCCCATAACCCTGTAGCAGTTCCGGAGAGAACAGATCCAAACCTTAAACAAGAAATAGAACAGCTTTAAGCTGGGGGAAGGAAAAAAGAGAAAGAAAAAAATGCAGCTAAAAAGGAACTTGAGGAAAGCATAAATTTAGCCTGTGGTATACTGTGTACTCAATGTGTGCTGGCAGAGAGGGTGGGGTTTGTTATTGTGAGCTTCTCTGCTTTGCAGTAACAACTTTCCCAGCAACTGCTGCCCTTGCAATCACCACCGTCATCATCATCATTCAGGAAAAACATCTGGTCTCTGTGGGAATAGTGTGGATATAATATAGATATGAGACATTTTTGCACCTGGATTTTTATATGCATGTATTTCAGAAAACTTTGTGTTGAGATTGATAGTGGCTAATACGGAAGATAATGCCTCTTCTAGGAGCATGGCATGGCCCAAGTCAGTAAGAGGGGATGCATGGTTATGTCATGCCCCTTCCTCCCCAGCACGGTAGGCTTTGAGGTACAAAGAGCCCAGTCCCATAAGGGCTCCAGTGAGCCACCCTCTGCATTTCCTAACTATCTAGGGAAAAAGAGGTCTTGTTAATCTACCAACACAAAAGAGAAACTCATTGTTCCCCTTTGGAGACAGGGCAAAACTCCATAATCCTAAAACTGAATCTAAAAGCAATCCACAAGATTATCCCATATTCTGTGAGGTAAAGGACCAAGTCATGCTGAAAGACCCAAGCAGCAGGCCCGAGTTCAGTACGAAAGATTGATGTAGAGCTAAGTCTGGCCCTGGCATTTGCACCCAAACTTACCTCTAAAGCACTGCTTGCAAGTGGGAGGAGGAAGGGATGGGTTTTTTCCATTCTCTTTTTCCATTTCCATTCTCTCTTGAACTTTTTCAGGTCTATTAAGCTAATGAGAATTAAAAAAGGAAAAAGAAAGAAAGATAAACAAAAAATGCAGTTCATAATGAAGCATTTCAGAGTAAAAAAGCTACATGCATCCTGTGCATATTTGCACAGTGCTGAGGAGAAACTCCCAAAGCAGCAGTGTAGAAGAACTGAACATGACAGGCTGAACTCTCCTACACTCATTTCTACTCCTGCTCTGTGTGTCTGTAAGAGAGTCACAACATTTTTTTCTGCTAGTTGCAGCCATTTAAAATCCAATTGTTTGGTTTACACTGAACATTTAGGTTTCCCTATAATCAAGAGCAAAAAAGGCATCTCTGTAGGGGGATTGTGAGACAGGTGTCTGAACAAGACAGGGTCTGTTGCTGTCTGGACATCATCCATAATGGAAATCTTGGCAACTGGCAAGCCAAGTTGTTGAAATGCTCAGGAGGCTTCTGTCACAAAGATACACACAGGATGCAGGACTCACAAAAGAGTTCAGGAAGTTCAGCTGTTGTTGATTATAAGATTTCTTTTGCTTTTCTCAAGTGTATATAAGCCAACAGATTTAAAACCTCTTTGTTTTCCTTCAGCCACCACCTAATGGTACATTGCTGACATTCATGCTTCACACGCTGTTCGCATAACTTGTTTTTCAAACTGCATTGCTTGTTAAGATTGGGTTCACCTCCCCTCAGTCCCAGCCAGAATGGAAACAATTCTCCCTGTATAGCATATTTCCATTTCTCCCAGATGACTCCATTTATTAATAATTCCATTATTTAATATTATCAGTCATTGAATATCTGTTTTATCTCTCACACATATAATCACAATTATTACCAGACTACATATTTTAAAAGTATGTTTGATCTGTCCCTTGTGATGTGTTTCACAAAATCGCTGCCAAAAAATACTGAAGCAGTTTGTGGGAAGCTACAAAAAGTTCAGCCTGCACAGTCTGCCTCATTAGGTCTAAGATTATATTTTGATTCTAAACTCAAACAGTGCTCACTGAAATGCCATCAATCAAGATAACAAATGAATTTTTGCATGCCATATGTTCCCCAAGTGGAATTTTAACAAGATATTAAAATGTGCTTTAAAGCTCAGGTTATACACAAATATCTTGATGTCAAATGTGTCAGTGTCATGCAAAATATTTTACTAAGTCAGGCATCTACATGAGAGTTTACAGGTTGCATTAATGGGAAATGTCTTTTAAGGCTAAATAGACCCATTCCCATGAATAGAATTATTCTTTTGTAGAAGCCACCTCTTTTAATACTAAACTTGCCGCTTTCAATAGTAAACATTAACCTGCTAATGACTAAGCTAGTGCAGATTCCTGATTTTTTTTGTGAAGAGTTACATGCATTATGTTGTATTTTATAGGTTCATCATGCTATCGCTTTTGTCTTATCCAGTATTAATAGCTTTTCCTTTAGGCAGTAAGATTTTAAGGGTGGTTTTCTGTATATCTTAGATAAAATTGGCCTTCAATCTTATAGAAGCATCTTCATTTTCTTCTTATCCTTGTGCCTAGCCCTAATACTAGCAATTCATTACCTATTTCAAAATTGGGCTAATTTATTCATTTGGGGTATTCTAAATCTATAAAATGTTGAACAGACATCATCTCAGAGGCCTCCCTTTCATGGAGTTGCTAAGGCTGATGGCCAGGTCTTCTGGTTATGTTAGAGCTCCCAGGTGGTGGTCATGCAGCAAGCAGAGCTTGCACAGCACCCTGTGTCCTGCTTCCAGCCACAAACAATGTTTAATGGGGATCCCACACTTCCTGCAATTACCCAGAAGGAGGCAACTGTTGTCATCTTTCTCCCATTTGTTGTAAGCTCCAATAGACGAATGTGGGAACTGGACAGCATCCTTTTGCATACTACAACTTATCTCGGCAGATTTGCTGATAACACCAAGCTGAGTGGTGCTGTTGACGCACCTGAAGAACAGGAGATGCCATCCAGAGGGACCTGGACAAGCTTGAGGAATGGGTCCATGGGAATCTCATGAGGTTTAACAAGACCAAGTGCAAGGTGCTGCACCCGGGTTGGGACAGCCCTGGTATCAGTCCAGGCTGGGGGATGAACAGAGGAGAGCTTGGGGGTGCTGGTGGATGAGAGGCTGGACACGACCCAGCCATGGGCACTCACAGCCCAGAGAGCCAAATGTGTCCTGGGCTGCATCCAAAGCAGCGTGGGCAGCAGGGGAGGGAGGGGATTCTGCCCCTCTGCTCCTGTGAGACCCCACCTGCAGGGCTGCATCCAGCTCTGGGGTCCCCAGCACAGGAAGGACATGGACCTGTTGAAACAAGTCCAGAGGAGGCCACCAAGATGATCAGAAGGATGGAGCAACTCTCCTATGAGGAGAGGCTGAGAGAACTGGGATTGTTCAGCCTGGAAAACAGAAGGCTTAGAGTGACCTAATTTTGGCCTTCCAGTACCTGAAGGGAGCCTACAAGAAAGATGGACAGGGACTATTTATTAAAGAGCACGTAGTGACAGGACAAGGGAGAATGGCTTCAAACTGAAGGAGAGCAGGTTTAAATTGGATATTAGGAAGAAATTAACTGCTATGAGAGTGATGAGGAACTGGAACAGGTTGCCCAGAGAAGATGTGGATACCCCATTCCCAGGAGTGTTTGAGACCAGGCTGGATGGGATTTTGAGAAGCCTGGTCTAACGGGAAGAGTCCCTGCCCATGGCAGGGAGGATGGATCTTTAAGTTTTTTTCCAACCCAAGCCATTCTATGATCCTGTGATTCTATCATACTGTGATTCTAAGATCTTACAAAGAGCCTGTAGAAGTCATATGAATCATTGTATTTCAAGTTGTGCAGCTCTCGAATAAATTTTCTCACATGTTCTTAAAGGATCTCAAATAATGCTATAAGTAAAGCTAGGCAGGAATTTGTTTGTTTATATCAAAATATTATGCTTTTTAGAACCTGAAAATTCAGCAGTCAGTTCAGTGAAGCTCTGTCAGGAAAACAAGTTCTTAGATTCAAGCTGGAATTTCAAGGGGGGAATGAAGGGAGGAGACAAACAGACTGAAATAATGTTTGCTGAAATAAAAGATAACTTGGTGTCAGGGCATCCCAGTTTAAATCTGGGGACTGAATCATGGAAAATGTGCCTTTCTTCTTGATTTGGGGATTATTTTCTTGGTTTGGTTTAGTTTAGGGTGGGTACGGGGAATTGTTTGTTTTCTTCGCTGAAAACCTGCATTTAGACAAGATTTTTTACTAAAGCAAGATGCAAAAAAACAAAAAGGAAAAAATAAAAGAAAGAAAAGAACCCCCTTGTACTGAAAAGTTTCATGGGATGTGAAAATTATTTCCTGCTTAGGCCGAACAGTAAAACCTGGCAAAATCTCTGCAGCTGGTCTTGAGTGTCTCCCTGGTGCTGGGAGTCAAACACATCAGAGGGAAAGGAACGCAGCATGAGTAACATGACGAATATTCATGTCCTGGATGTGGGTCTTGGAGTCAGCAGAAGTGAGTTTCTGCCAGATGTGATGGTTTAGCCCAGACGAAGGAGACTTTCAAAGAATCCTGTGGAAAATCTGTTGTGCTCCTACCGACTGAAAGAGTTCATGCCTCTTCCAGCTGATGACTCAATAAAATGATTCTTGCTTTAAATTTACGAAGAACACAACTAGGTTTTGTGTGTGTGTGCAAGCTAGTAGATGTGAATGAAAACAAGCAGAGAGCCCAAATAAATATTTTTCTTCATCCTTTGAGTGACTCTGAGGTGCTTTAGACATTTATGATGCTTTTTTTTTTTTGGGTACTAACACAGCTAGTGCTATTGGCAACCTCTAAATTCAAAACAAGTTTTTTACTTGGTTTCTTCACTACATGCTTGTTATTTATTGTAAACCTGCGAGTGCTTTCAGGCCAATAAGACAGAATCTTAGTGAGTGTGGAAACAGCTCTGTTGGCTGAGCTCAAGCAGCTTCCACATCTCAACATGTGCACAAAGACAGCCCTGAGCAGGGCTGGCAGCTCTTGAAACTGCAGAGCCTCCTCAGCTTTGGCTGGTGGAGCTCTGCCTTTCCCCTCTGCTAACCATTTCCTTCTCCCTCCACCCCCTTCCAAGTGTGTGGGCCCGGAAAGTACTGGCAGTCCCTCAGTTCATTGTATGTCTGGGCTACATATTATTTACATTACAGTAGTTGCAAATGGCTCCAGTTGGGACCACGGCTTGTTTCTTTTCTTTCGTTTGTTTTTTTCCTTAAACATTGAACAGATAAGAACGAAAAGTTTTCAGTCTAACGAGATCGTAATTGCGAGCTATGAGAGTGGCTATGACAAAAAGATCCTGTGAAAAAGCAGGGAAGATAAAAATAAGAGAGACAGTAAGTGAAAAAGTACAAGTTTGGCTTCAATCTCATACCTGTTCCTAATTTTTTTTTAACACATTTCTTAATTTTGAGCATGCTAAGCCACTATTTCTTACAAATGGATACCAATAATAATGCTAGAATCATTTGATCTGTGACACCATGGACTGTAAGCAGAATTGAGAACCATGCTTCACCTAAAAGCGCTGCCCATCACGTTGCTCTAATTCTTGCACAATTGAGAGAACAACATCTGAGGAACTTATTCTGTGACCTGTCAGACAAAGTGATCTCGTGTATTAACTATCCCATGCTCTTTATCCACACGAAGATAATGACAGGAGCCAAAAGAGATCAAAAATGTCTCAGGAAGAAGAGGCAGAAGAATTTACCCTTATGATCTGCCCTCATAATCCTTTCAGTCATGGATAAAGGATAAGAAAAATTAGATGTGCTCCAAAATTTGATGTATGGTGACAAATTTGTATCTCAATAAAAACCTTGATGTTCTCAATATGATATTCTACGTGGTAGTGGTAACAATGCAGTCCACCTTGGAAGAGCATAGAATGTATCGTTGTACACAGGCTTTGCTAACCTTACGGGAATTGTTTTAGGATAAACTGAATAAGACTTCTAAGAACCCACTGGTCACTTATGACAACAGGATCAGATGAGGATCAAAGGAAGTGTGGTGGTTCAATTAGCTGAAAACTTGGAAACTTTGTGTGTGCATAAACACTGCAAGTATAAAAAAAAGAAATTATACTCTTGCAACATGATAAAAATTCAATTTTTTCCTGTCACGGTAAAGACTTACTAGGCTATATCAATATGCTAAAAAACTACTAGAAGGAACATCAATTGTTCATTAAGGACAAGTGGGGGAAATGAGGAAGGGTGATTTAAAATCACAACGCAAACCTGATGAAAAAAGTTAGCAATGGAAAGGGGAACAAACACAGGGACTACAGTGAAGGAGGAGGCAGATCACCATGAATACCTATCAAGACGATGAGGCTTTATGAAAGCAGCCTGTCAAATAGACAGAGTCTGATTGGGGGATTTTAGTCCCCTACTTTGTCATTGGGAAAATAAACCAGCATGATATGGAAAGGCGGTAAATCTGTGTGGGCCGGAAGCAGTGAGAAGGAAGAATTTAAGGAAAGGAATAGATGAGAATAAAAAGTTGTAGGTAACAGGTGAAAATCGCTGTGAAATCGTGAAGTTCACGATCTTCAGAAAGGAAGGGAAGGGAGCAGCAAAAATGCCAGTGAAATTCAACTCACAGACTTCACACATTCAGAGACTGGAAGATAAAACCATAAAAGAGGCAAGAAAAAAACAAACAAAAAACCAACAACAAATACATAAGGAGAGGCAGCACTTTCCTGGACAGTAGGGACTCAGGTACGCACTGTCTCAATGTGGAGAGAGAATGGCAAGCCTAGATGGAGACCTGCTGGTTAAAATCACAGTTTTTTCAATAATCTCAAACCTAAGAGTGTCACAATAAGAGAGCGGAAACTAAACAGAGTAACAAGGATGAGTATGAAAGAAGAGCACAGGCATGTGGGGACACGAGAAGAAAGGGCACTGTAAAGGATGAACAAAGAGATGTGAGTCACAGCCATTCAGTAACAAGATCAGTACAAATAAGAAGATGAAAGGGTGACATGAATTAAGAAAACTGAAATGTTTAATCCCTTCATCAATAAGAAGGTCAATGGCAATCATGCAGACATCATCTATAACCTCAGTAACACAGGAATGAGATCTCAGGTTAGAAGACAGAAAGAAGAGTAGAGAAGAGTATTTACATAAGTTGAATTGCTTTAGATCAACAAACTCCGATGAAATTTGCCCTAGGGGACTTAGACAACTGGCTGAAACTGTCCTCAGGGACATTATCTTATGCAATATGAGGAGAGCAGGCGTGGGTCCAGAAGACTGTAAAAGGCAAACTTTGAACCAGTTTTAGCTGGAAAATGAAAATAAGTGTCACTAGTGACCACAATCAAACATTACAACTCTTTGTGCAAAATATTTTGGCACATTCACTATCACTTACTATCTAATTTAACTTCGATGCCTTTTTCACAGCGGCGGCTTCAACTCAAACAGAAATTACAGAGAAATGTGTGAAATCAAGTATGTAGAATGGAGAATTTTTTGTCTGGGAAACTATCAAATATCTAGGGTGTTTCAAAAGTGGAGAAAACAAAATCAGGGCAGTAAGTCAATGCAATGAGCTAATCATCCTGTCTCCATAGAAACGACAGTGTTTAAGTAGTACTCATAAAGTACAGGGTACATTTTAAGATATTTATCATTGTTTAATGCAAAGAAAAATGTAGTGATGAGTGATTCATCTCTGCATCACTGAATGCAGTGACTGGAATACGTGGGTTCAAAAATAATACCTAGCACTATCTCACCGTTTTACAGCCCCTCTTGATCTTGCAGTTAGTGACTCCAGTCTTCTCCAGACAATACACAGTAGCATTGTCAGTATCAGCAGACCTGTACTATCTTTCCAAAGAAGACAGTAGATAAATGGTAAATAATGATTGGATTTTTGGAGATTAAGGCTTTCTTCAAGTCTTTGGTATTTCTGAAATTCCATGATAAAAGTAAAAAAGTCCTTAGAATGATCTCTATTCCGGTTTCCTTAAATATTCTTTTTACCTTTTTCAATTTTCTAAATAAATTGTATTTTAAAATTGAGTTACTATGAGATTTGCTATTGTGTCTTGATATCCTATCTTTTCAGATTTAGCTGGTTATTTACTTGTAGTCAATACACACAAAGAAGCAAAAGTGGTTTTGGGGGTTTCAGATGTAAGACAAGGAAAGCTTTAGCTGCAGAAGTATAGCTTGTTTCCTAGTTAGTGAAATGTATTTGAGCTTTTTGGTACAGGCTACAAGCCTAAACACTCCAAGTACCTCTCTTCTAAGAATGAGTCTTTGAAAAAATGGCTGTTTCTCTGCAGGAATACATATTGCCTCCTCAGGATTTCCAAAAAGGCTACATTACTGCAGAGGACTCAGAGAAATGAGAGGGGCTTTATGGTAGCTACGGTTGATCAGCAGAACATGTTTTCCCTTTACAAACACTTCTGCTCAACTCAAATCACCTTTTTATTTTTTTTTTTAGTATCACTTTAGAGATATTAAGGGACACTAGGGATACTGCATGTTGTCAAAAAATTATGAAGTATATTCAGAAAGTAGCTGGATTTTAACAGAAACAGTGTTTTGCCTTCAATATTATTTTGCTATGAATATTAAGACTTTATTTTAAGGAGCCCATTTTCCTGGTACATTTGCCCATTTTGTTCAGCATGTTTATTTTGTCAGAAAAATATTTTCTTCAAATAAAGATAAATTCTATTCAATGGAGAACCCATTCTTTTGTTGTTTAGTCATTTAACATTACCACATTTCTCAAAAAGCAGTATCTGCATCTTTCTGGATGTTCTGGCATTTCCCTGCTCTAGAAGTCATGGAAGCTGAAGACCTTCCAGAAGGTGACTGGCTTTTGAAAGCCAGTGCTGCAAGCTCAACACATGCCACTTGTGAGTGCAACTGAGAATGCCCCAGAAGTGATTTGAAGCTGCCCTGTACAACTCCCCCACACTGACTAGAAAGTTCCTTTGTGTGTAGCCTTTTTCTGCTTGCAAACAGCAGGCCTAACTTTGTGCTCTTTGAAGCACAGAAATAAATGTAGAGGTCAATGACAACAGCCCACCACCTCAGCAGTACATCTCTGCTTCACCCAGGGTGCCCTCTGACAGCTGTTGGTTGCTGTTCAGTTGGGGGCTGGAAATGGTCCTATAAAAAATTGGAAAGTTTCTTTGTTTTCAGAAAGTGATGAATTTTATCCTTTTTCAAGCAAACTTTTCCAGTCATACCTTCGCCCAAACCAGGATGCTGTTTGTAGTCAAGGCATGGTTTAAATACACTGTCCAGATCCAACAAACCCATTACTGCATATTTTACCTTTCAGCGGCCACCTTTTGTTTCGTAAAGTATCTCTCCATAGCAGAGTTCAGATAAAATATTTTATCTGGCTTAGGTAACTTTCCAATGTGTTTTTTTCTTTAGTATTAAAACCTTCTTGTCTGATGAAGACAAATGCAAAAATCTACATGCTTGTGTGCATTGTATTTCTCGTATGAACTTCCTTTGACAGATGTTTGTATGGCT
Source organism: Oreocharis arfaki (assembly GCA_013398015.1). NCBI lineage: Eukaryota > Metazoa > Chordata > Aves > Passeriformes > Paramythiidae > Oreocharis > Oreocharis arfaki. The sequence continues at coordinate 74,668 of VZRR01009797.1, read as the reverse complement.
TTATCTAACGTAAGCCAAAGGCGAAAACTCCATTGTGACAGAAAACCAACAACTGTAGAAAGAGATAGCATGTTCCTTCCAGCAGTTTGCTCTGATTCATGAAAAAAGCTTAAATGCATACATGTTGATCTTGGAGACGTTAGAAATATCTTATTTAAGTTCAAGGTACTGCTCCATATTCATAGGAAATAAGTAAAAAGAAAAAGCAAAGAGTTGCAAAGCACAAATGAAAATCAAATTTGTAACCAGAAGATCTGCTGATCATCCTTCCCCCAGCCACGGGCAATTTTCATTCACCTTAAAAAATATATGTGTAAATTCCATATTCTCAGAAAATCTCTGACGTCCAGCCTTTTGTCAGAATGAGGTAATCTACCTACAATGGTATCTTCCCAGAAGACTCTCGAAATTACAAGGATTTTCAAGAGATGCAGGTGTTTGTGGCATCTCAGAGTGTTGCACCCTGGGGTGGCTTTAGGCAGAAAGAAAGGCCTGAAGCTGTTAATGTACTTAGAGAGAAGGGGAAAAATAGAGTGGTTTTAATTCTTCATCTCACCTGACAAGACAATCTGCATCTCAAAACAGTTGACACGTTTTTCATCACTGATCACCTGTCGCTGAGCCTCGGTTCCACAGCTCCGTGTAGAATATTAGGAACCTTGCTGGTTTCCAGCATAATTTATCATTCATAGTCTGAGTGCCTCTATCTGTTCATTTGGAGGATTATCCAACAGGTGGAGGTAGGGAAAGTGTGAACAAAAATGACAACTCTTGAGTAGTGGGGGAATCAGATTTGTGCACAACAGCAGCACAAGTCCTGTGGGAATGCCCTGTTTAAGGGACGATGAGGGAGAAAAGATATATGTAAGATATAGGACTAAGTAGATTCTGTTAGAAGAAAACCACCTGCAAGAACTGGCAGTCTTGTCATGAAGGCCAGCCTGCAAGATCTCCCCTCCTCACACGTGCCACCATACTGTTTCCCGGAAAAAGGTCCTTTGACACCTGTCCTTTAGAACATTCTTTTTCTTGAACAAACTGATGCAAAAGTTGTGGGCTTTTCAGTCACTCACAGCTTTGCACATGGAGTTTCCAACGGGCTGACAGGCAGCTTGGTTTGCATAGGCACCAGGAGGAAGTTTCCCAGTGCAGTAGCTAAACAGTACTCACCTCAAGACTCTGAATCAGCCTTTGTCCCCGCACAGGTCTCTGATACCAGTATAGGATAGCCAGATGTCTAATTCAGGCTGCCACAACCAAGTTGGCACTTATATCTCAAGCATTGCAGTAATGAAATGAGACAGCTAAAGTGGCAAAGGAAAATCTGGCCTAAAACCTATCGGGCAGCAACACAGTATTCAAATAGTCTTAATAAGCTGTCACTTAATGTGTTGCCCAATTTTCTGGGAAGAGAGACATTCCAGTGCCTTCCCGTGAATTCACACATTTTATATTTTTAGAATTACTTGGTCCCTTGAGCCTTCCTATCCCAAGAGTTGGGAAATTCTTCTTGGAGGGAAAATATTCACCTTCGAATGCTACTCTTCAGCCCCTCCCTAAAATATATTCAGTGCTTAAAATATAGTATCAGTCCTTCACCTTTCCATAAATGCATCTGGGTGACATGTAACTATTCAGAATCTGTTTAAGTTCAAGACATGGTGCTTACATTACACAAGTGGGCTGGTTTTGGCTGGGGTAGAGCTAATTTTCTCCATAGCAGCTGGTATGCGGCTGTGTTTTGGATCTGTGCTGGAACCAATGCTGATTACACAGGCATGTTTCTGTTATTGCTGAGCAGTTCTTGCAGTGTCAAGGTCCTTTCTGCCCCTCACACCACCCCACCTGAGAGGAGGCTGGGGGTGCTCAAGGAGCTGGGTGGAGACACAGCCAGGACAGCTGATCCCACTGACCAAAAGGATATTCCATGTTCAGTATATAAAGCTGAAGAAGGGTGAAGAAGGAGCAATGGGGGGGACATTCAGAGTGATGGGATTTATCTTCCCAAGTCACAGTTAGGTGTGATAAAGCCCTGCCTTCCTGCAGGTGGCTGAACACCTGCCTGCCTCTGGGAGGTGGTGAATGAATTTCTTATTTTGTTTGGCTTGTGTGTGTGGTTTTTTTCTTTACCTATTAAACTGTCTTGATCTCAACTCACGAGTTTTCTCACTTACTTTTCTGATTTTCTACCCCACCCCACCGAGGGAAGAGTGAGCAAGTGACTGCACGGTGCTTGTTGCCAGCTGGGGTTAAGCAGAAACAACCAGACTGTGCACAAAACCAGTTACTAGGTAGTGTAATTTGTCTGGCATACCCACCCAAGACATACAATTATGTACAGCTGCTGATGGCTGAAAAACGTTATTAACAAATAATCACAATGCAGATTATAGATAGAGCTAATGATCTATGTTGTAATAGAGTAAAAAAAAAAAAAAATTGAGATCAGCCTTGCTTACACATAGTCAAGCAAGGACTCAGCCTAAATAGTGGGCAATATAATTTTAGCTCCTAACTTCATAAGAAGCTAACCACACTATCTTACATGACCGTTTCCTAATTTCGAATATAGAGACAGATAAAGAGCCCAGCTTCTTATTTTTTAACCAATTAAATGAGTAAAGTTCTTCAGCACAGTGCACATAGCACCTTTCTGCTAAATGTCTTATACCAATTACAAACTTGGTTTTAAATTGTTGCTGTATTCATTTCCCTGAAATGTCTTTGCAGTTCATTTATAAGTCCACTTAAATAAATGACTATCCATAAAGTCAGTGCAAGCGTGGAAGGAAAATGGAACCAGAGTTGTCAATACATTAATTGACATGCATTGACATGCATTGTCCATCATATGAATTTGGGTTTGGTTTGGGGTTTTTTTGTTTTGTTTTCTAATAAATATGCTTCAGGATCTTTTTGTTTGTCCCATGGCTGCTGAGCCTTGAGGATATGTGTGTCATATTTTGATGATTTCTTCACTGCATCTGGGCAAAAATAAAAGAGAAAAGCAAGGAGAAAAAATGAACAAGAGCTGTTGGAAGAATGAAGTGAAAAGATAGATATTGATAGATGTTGCCAAATGATCCGTGGTCACAGCTGTTCTCAAAGCATGTCCTATCCAAGCGAAAGATCTTAGTAACAGAAGGCAACCTGGGCCCACAGTACAGACAGGAGCAGAAAGTGTAAAAATCATAATTGCTTTCTGTTCCTTAAGTAGAGGAGCAACAGTGAAGGAGGCTGAATGTGGGAAGAGGTTTATGGCGGGAAGAAAAGCTGTTGCAGACCTTTCTTGCTCAGCACTGTCGCCAAGGCAGGAAGTTGCTCTTGACATACACCTCTCTCACGAGGAGGCAGGAAGCTCCCACCTGCCAGGGTGAGAGTCAGTGAAAGGTCCTTGAGACAAGACAAAGTTAGTGAACTATTTTGTGCTTTCCCACCAGTCACAATCAGAGATCTGTTTATCTACTAAGTCCCTGCATGCTGTCTTGTGCGTCTCCTGCTTCATATCTCAGCATTAGTTTCCAAGGATGCAGTTCATCTACTCTCTCCTTTTTTTTTTCCCTTTCATTGGCCTCTGGATCCCCTGATGATGGCCTCTTTGCACGCCAGTGCAGTTTTAAAATTGCAAGAAATTAAATTTAAATTTCTCGCACAATGGCAGGTGCATCCTTGTCTACTCTGCTGATGGCAGAAGAACAGCAGCTGCCCCAACAGAACAATAAAACTATTTTCCAGCTCTCTGTGACTGACTGTCAGTGAACAACCATGCATAAATATAATAATACACGAAGATCCCAGGGGTGGCATTTGTCATCTCTTATCAGCTTTGCTCCACACACCAGAATTTGATAGGACACTTAGAAGGATGATAAAAGCTGCTATCAATCTGTCTAAGTAGAAATAATAAGAGCAATAGTAACAATATCAATAGATTTATGGAAAATCAGTAGCTATGTTATTTTAATGCTCATTTAATTATTCTTTCCTAAAATCTTTCCTTTTTCTCCTTAAGATAAGGACAGCTGAGATAGCATATCTGAATTTTTATATTAATCTGGCAGACAAATGTCCTTTTGTATGCCTGAAAAAAGCTTAAAATATCTTCTAATTAATTGTAGAAAAAAAGGAAAATTAAAATTAAATTACATATAGTCCTCCAAAGTAACCTCTTGAGCACTTTTAAACATCCACACCACAGTGCACATTCACATCCATATCTGGCCCATCTCATCCCAAGTGTTTGCAAAGCAGTTTTATATGTAATCATGCTAAAATTATTTTGGGACTTATTGCCACTGTAATAGTCTGGTGATCTGCCTGGTTCCATATCCTTTCTCAGGCAATGCTCTATGGCAGATGTTCCAGAGGAAAACATTAAATTCCCTATAGTGTACTTGACACTTGTGTAATATTACTGCTTGAGGGGAAATTTAAATTTTTTCTAGCTGATAATCAGCTCCCATATATTGAAGTATGAGGACAGATAATTGTTAACCTACCCAGTGCGACTGCAAATGATATTTTTATTCCTGAGCCTTCTTTTCTGAATCCTACTGATTACTTCTTTTCAGTAATACTCTGCAACTGTGAGTTCCCAATGTTGCATTTGGTTTTGTTCTTGTGTGGTTGGAAGAATAGGTTTCAGTTTCATCCATTTTTCTTTTCCGTGTATTTTTGGTTTTTGCACAAGTGCAAGATGAAGATTCCATTTGATATGCCTCCATGGCATCCATTTTTACCTCTTTACTCCTCATAAAAAAGGGTGGCGTAATTAAATAATTTTATTCAAAAGTCACGCTGTTAGATATTTCCTTTCAAAACCACCAATAACCCAGATAGGTCTGATCCATCGTTTTGCAACAGAAATTAAGGCACTATATGAGGACAGAGTAATAATAGTAACTAATGACAACAGTTTGCTCCTTGTAACGATACCTGACCATAGTCTTACACAAGCTACTCTTGAGTAAATTAGCAGTGTTGTCTAACAATTTTGCATGTCAGAAGGCTGCATGGTGCTTCATTTCCAGCTGGGCTTAAAACCGTGGCACAATCCCATTCAGAGAAGCAGTAGCAGCTGCATAAACTGGTCATTGCAATATTTTCAGAATGGCTTCTACAGGTACAAGCACTACTGCAAAATACACAGAGAAATATGCCGTCAGTGGAGGACATCCATGTCACTTGAAAACCACTGGCAGCTGGAGGATCAGCCTCTCTTCTCCATCGTCGTGCTTGGGGAATTACCAGCAGACACTTTCCTTGAACATCTCTGAGACTGTGTGACTGCAGTATCTTAAACACCGAAGGGATTTCAGGAGCACTTCCAGTGAGTCTTTCCATGCCATAAGTATATAATTGCTGTTCTCAGATTTCCACATGCTGAAATCCATTAACTGGAAGAGATATCACTTGAGTAGATACTTCTGTGGAAAAATGTATGCTTTGTGGACAAGGTCTGGTGATTTTTGTCCAGTAAAAAGAAAGCTTTTTAAAGCTTGTTTATCAAAATGATTTCCTTTTGTTTAGAGGGGAAAAGAAAAAAAATAAAAAAAACCCCAAGATGTAGTTCTGGATTTTTTTATTACACAAGTTTGATGGGAAACCAGAAAGCACAAATTCTACCTTTCAAAAGGAGAGGAAAAAAAATAAGGTCAGCTCAGCAGATCTTCTTGATGTATTGGGCAAGGAAATACGCACAAAGCTTTAAAGGTAGGAGGCATAATGATGCCCCACAGGGAATAGAAGTCAGTGGGGTGCACGGATGCTTCCTTTCAGAATGATACCAAGGGGGTTAATGTCTGTCCTGGTGATAAAAACCTGGCATCTGTTACAGAAAACACAATGAGCATTGTTGTCATTGAGAGAATGGCTCTGTTTTTCCTGGCATGAGTTACTGTTTGGAAGCTGTTTTAAAATAGAAAAGAAAAAAAAATCTCACTCACCAAACTTAAAAATAAAGGGCTATGCCAGAATCATGTTCTCCACTGTATTTCTAGGAAGTGTTCTTGGTTCATGGTTCTGACAACATTATTTACATACCTTAAATGCAAACGCTGCTGAAATGCACAACAAACTGTACAGGCTTTGACATAGGCACCAACTACTGTTTAATGTGTATGTGCCCAGAAATGCAGGCTAACTCTTCCCAAAGGCTGGCTTCAGGCACACGGAACTAGTCCTGCTGGGCTTTCTCCTTTGCCAGCGGAGAGACTGACTTCCCCAGTGCAAGATTCAGAGCACCCAAATTAAGAGTCTCTTCAGACTGTCCCTAGATAAGGATCTTTTTTTTTCCTTTGGAGATTAGTCCATAACTAAAGTTCATCTTTGTAGATTTTCCTTCTAAAGCATGCCAAGTATTCACATGTGAAATGAGATGACACCCTACCCTCTTCACTGACTTCCCATTTTTATGCGATTTCTTTCCCCAAAGATGAAAAGGCTTTCTTTGCACCTTCTCATCATATACATTAACAAAATATAAAATATATCCTTCTGCTATGACATAGCATCTCAGCTTACACCTGACTCTACTCTGCACTGGTTTTTGTGCCAAAGGCACAAAAGTAAGTAGAAGTAGAAAAAGGAAGTAGACAGCAGGTTTTCAATTTTTCCTGATAACTGCTCTGTCCCCGTTCTGTTGCTTTATGTTGTTTGTTGTCTATCAACTAAATAAACACAATCAGGGGGAAAAGGTAAAATCAAATATTCAAAACCTTTGGTTTTGTTGTCATTGATTCCCCTGCCATGAAACTTCAGACCTAATGGAGAAAATAATCTCTGCAGGTGCAGAGCAGAAAAGATAGCATATGTTATTCCCTGGCTGCATCACTTGCCTCAGAACAATGCAGAGTATCCTGCTGGCTATGACCACAGCTTGCAATGAAAACATTGTTTTCCTTCTCATTTCAGACAATGCTGCCAGTCTGACCCAACTACAGAAAGCCTAAACTGTTCAAAAGAGGCAACAAACTGCACCCTGAACATTTGGTCAATAACCAAGCACATATTAGCAGCCAGTGCAGTCCATGCACCTTTTACTTCCTGGGAGGTGACAAAGGAACAGAGGTGATGAGTGAGATTATGTTAAGATTCAGAGCACCAGGGAGTCTCTGCTACCACTCCTGGGTGCCACAGCAAGGAAAGCGTTGATTCAGAAAAGAATTACTACATAGAATCATGGAAGCATGGAATTGTTAAGATTGGAAAAGACCTCTAAAGTCATCAAGCCCAACTGTTTACCCATCACTGTCATGTTATCACTAAACCATATCCCCAGATGCCACATCCACACATTTTTCGAACACTTCACCATGCACAACCTCTCCAGCTCTAGCCAAGATATGCCCATGCATAAATGAATCAGGTAAATCTGTGCCTGATTCAGTCAGTTCCTCTGCTCAAGCTGTTTACTTTTCAGAAAGCTGAGAACCACTCCATGGTTTGTTGAAGCCATCCTAAAAAGCCTTATTGAGGTTCCATATTGCCTCATTTGAGAAGTAATACAGTGGGCCTGATGGGTAAGTCAAGAAAAATTCATTGCTTCTCTTTGCAACTGGAAAATGCACTTTTAATCCTGTGTAGAGTTAAAACTGAAATTTTAATTAAAGAAATTGTGGGAGAAAACAAACAAAAAAACATTAAGAAAACCAATTTAAATACAAAACAAGAAAACAAAAAAATGCAAAGACACCCCAAATATTATTTTAGATTTCCTACAGTGATTAATACTGTAAGTAACAAATTTCAATGAGCTGTAATGCATCAGAGAGCACAAATAAGTAACACAGTGGCAAAAAGCTTAGTTCAAATTGGTCCAGTTCTTCAAAAATAATTTTTAATGCCAGGAAGTTCCGAGTTATGATTAAATATATGGGAAATCTTATATGTCATCTTTTTCATCCATTTTTAAATGTGCAGAATGCATAAAAAGCCCTCTTAACCTTGAGCCTCTATGGTTTCACCAGCATGGTGCCATGGGAAGCACACTTCAATCCTTTAGCTGAACTGCGTGTAGATACCTAAATGTGCTTTGAGCAGTTTGGATTCATCTGCAGATTCTCATCTCTGGGCACCCTAACTTGCCTCTGGAAACCTGGAGTCTATCCCCTGCCACTCCATGCATCCCATAACCTCTGCCAGAAAAGTCAATCCTCGTTTCAGTAGCAGCAGAGAACTGTCAGAAAATCTAATGCTGGGAGATTCATTGGTTTCACAGCACTGCAGAGGGGATCACAGAGCCTTTGCTGGTAAGCTGTGGAGTATTGGAAGAAAGATGTTGGCATCAGAAATGTGACGGACTGAGCTTTGCTGTCAACGAAGGAAAGGTGCTCTGCCAACCCAGCAGCAGCCTCAGCACAAAGCTCTGTCTACCCTTCACCCAGCATGGATCATGAAAATCTGGTATCCTCCTCTCGCTATATGCCACCTCAGACACACCTTTTTTTCACAGGAAGCATTTTGAACAAGACCATTATGGCAAAGGTATCCCCACATGGGCACTTTTGGATATATTTCAAGCCATTCCCTGCTGCCTGATCATGTCTAGTAATGTGGAGCTGTGTTTTGCTGCTGGCAGCAGGGTTGCAAAGCCAGTACAACATGGTGGAGTTCTCCAGGTAGGAAATTCCCAAATGACGATCCACAGTCAAAGAATTTGCTACACCCTTTGTGTAAATGGCAAGAAACTGCCAGTGAGCTTAGTGTGAGTAATCAGCTAAGCAATGTTGATTGGTTCAAGGTGTCAGAGGACTGTAACTTGCCTAAGGATATTTGCTAGTCAAACATCTTTTTTGGTTTTGTATTTTTGATTCTTGCAAAAGACTCTGATTTTGTCTCTGTAAGCCCTCTGTCAGCATAAGAAAATTATTGATTTTGATATTGAATTTATTGAAAGTTATTGATACCTATGGCCCATTACACATGGGTTTCTCTTCACATGGGTGTTTATGGCCCGCCAGAGAAAACATATTAAACTGCCTCCTTCTGTGGCAGCATCTAGGGCTGCATTGGGTCTGCCAGACCAAAAACATTCTTCTTGGCTGTGGGAATGTGCATTATCAAATAGCCATCAAATACTCTCTTGGGCTGTAACTAATGTCTCATATGAAGCCAAAAAACAGCTTGAAGCCATATTGATATCCCTATAATGGCTCCTTCACACTGGGAAGCTCCTTGTTTGAGCACAGCCTCCCAGATGTGATGGCATTAAATTTTGCCTCTGGGGTGAGGTAACCTGGAGGGAATTGTTTAGAAGTGTTCCTGTGTTTGTTTGATGCTGTTCTCCTTTATTTCTCTTTTTTTTCATGTGTTTTGTTTACTCTTGAGGAAAGAGTTGTATGACCTTGTAAATGATTTAAGCATCATTTTCTCAGTCCTACTCGATCACTTTTTTGTGCAGTGTTCCATCCTTTCTTCCTGTGACTCTTTCCTTTGTGACTAAACCACTGCTAATTGCACAGATTAGCTTCAAATCCAGGATCAAAGGTTTGGTGTTCAGATTTTTTTGCTCTTCAGGCATTTTCTTTTCTTTTTCTAATTATGAGAAATTTGCAAAACCGCTGACTACGGGATTGAGCTGATTTTTTTTCTTCTGTAAATTGAGGAAAAAGGCTAATTGGGGATATTCTTAGTTAACTTTATCTCATGTTTTGGGAGGCTGATATATTCCTTTGTATCATTAAAAATACAGAGATGGTTTCCAAGAGTGTTTACAGACACCTACGTCTGGAAGCCACGCTGCCGAGAAAGGAAAGGCTGCCACTGTGTCGCTTCTACCATTCACGAGAGTGATGAAACTGAACCACTCTAGGCACATAGTCTGTTTATACACATTTGCTAGGTTAAATGAAAAGACATGTTGTGTTCCTTGTCTATCAAAAATCTGTACATGCATTCAGAGTGGACAGCTGGCATTCTGAAAAGCTGTTCCCGTCTTTTAAGAAAAAAAAATTATATAAACTGCCACGAGAGACCTCTATTTCAAACATTAACAAAGACAATGTTTGTGAGACTGCTTTGTTCCTTGGGGCAGCAGAGACTGGAAGGTCCATGTGCACTTCCCAAACAAGTTCAGCCCTATTTTCTCAGCTTTTATCAGATTACAAAAAGAAAAATTAAAATAAAAGATGGGGGGAGGGAGCAGAGTGATATAGTTTCCTATTTTAAATGTAGGTTTACTCCTTTTCTTCCTCTGGAGAAGGAATATATGAAATAAATTTCATCAATGATTCAGTTTTGACAGTAAAACTTTGTAAATTGCTTACAATTTGAGCGACTGTTTGACATTACACCTTTCCATGCTGGGCTAGTACAACCAGAGGTGTATTATTCTGGAAGAGAGTTACACTGAGAGCCAACCTATGAAGGGAAAACTGTGTACATGAAAGTAGATATTAATAATGATTTAGTTAAAACTTTCAGCCAAGGTAAAGAACTTAATGGCATGGGGGTGGAAAAGTTGAAGCTAGATAAAAGAATGGCTTTCCACAGCATTATATTGGAGTTAGTTTTCTTATGTACAACCACTACAGGGCTTTCCTTGCCCTTAGCAGCAGCCGATCAAAAAAGTGCAAAAATGGCAGATGACTAAGGCATCCTTAAAAACAAGCAGCAAACCGTGTGCTCAGCATCTGCACCAGCTAATTAAAACAAAAGCTGAAAGGATCAGCAGCAGATACACTATGTGGCTTGCTTTTATGTAAGCTGGATTTATTTGTGTTCAAGCTTACAGATAAACAGTTCATGACACAAGAAACTGCCTCTATGTTGTCTGTTCATGCGGTATTTTGTTTCTTGAAAGCTTCTCAAGAGATTAAAAAACAAGAAAAGAAAAAGCCCTTCATATAGCTACATTTTATCATCAAAGACAATGGGAGTGAAGAATTATGGTTTACTCACCCACACACTGAAGAAAATTGTATGTCATTCCTGCACCCTGATTGGCTGAAGATTGCAAGGGATAGATATATTTTCCTTCTCCTTTCTTTTGTTTCTTGTTTTTAGGAAGCTTGAACACCTTCTTTCCCTGGTTTTCCCACTTTTCCATCTAAAACCTCTAATGGGATTGTACCAAAGGTCCTTGGTAACACTCCCAGACCATGCGAATGATTTTTTTATTATTACTTCTGTTACATATATATTTTTTTAAACAAAAAAAGTATCTTTTTCTGGTTTTTTCTTTTTGAGGCAGTGAGGAAGAAAGTCATTGAACAAACACATAGCATTAAAGTAATAAAATATCAAGTGAATTTCCTCTATATATTAAGCTTATTATTTTTTCTACTTTGGTCACACATAGCTAAGAAGCATTTAAAGTGATTGAAATTATTTTAAAAGGGTTATTGCACAAACCACAGTTTCATCTGCCACTCTTCCACCAGAGAATAATTTTTCGTCCTCAACCACCACTTTCAAGTTCTATGGCTTAGTGTAACAACTTTAACTTTTTTCTGTCTGGAGGCCTGAAGATAAATCATGCATGAATCAGTATATGAATGAATCAGCCTCTGGTCTAGCTTAGTGATGTACTCATCATTTATATCCTTGTATAATTTACAGAAATTGAAACTGTAGCTGGGCTTTGTTTTCAGCTGAACGTGGCTTGTTTACACAGTCCAACAGGGTTCCATGTTCCAAAAAGCTAATTTGTAGGGGTTGCTCAAGCAGGATGAAAACACCTAAAGCTTTGTGCTAAACAGATGCAGTTAAGAACCGAGGCATCCCAGTACCTTAAGACAAAGCTTGGTAGGATCACCAGTCTCTTGGCTTCACTGCACAGTCTGATTTAATTCAAAGGGAGTTCAGGCTCCAGGTTCCTGTAAGGCACTGAGAGACCTCCCACAGCCAGCTGTTCCCCAGCTCCTGGGGTTGTCCCTCAGATAGCCAGGATTCAGTTTCTGGGACCACCATTGCCTAAGTAGCTGGCTTTTGTAGCTTAAACTCAATTGTCCTCCTTCACCCACCTTAAAAAGAACAAGATTTGATGCCACAAAAGCAGTTGCAGTAACTATTTCCAACATTTTTTGAAAACTCCCTTATTGTCAGCGCATTCCCTTCTCCTTTCTGTACCCTCTCGTAACACATATCACCATGATGAGGACTAATGGGAGCACAATACCTGCCAGATTCCCCCAAAGAGAATGGCACTCTTCCTCCACTCACTCCCTTTCCTCACAAATACACCCCACAATTCCCCCAGGCACCAGTGGAAACAAGGGGCCCTTATAGACTACCTGCCTCCACAGTCTACTTTACTTTGGATTTCACTGGCCTTTGTAGGGCAACTCTGTTTCAATCACCTCTCTTGGTTGCATTCTCCCAGGTATGTGCCATCTATATTCTGAATTTTAAAAGGTTCCAGGGAAGAATTTGTGTCTCTCTCGAGTATTTGTTTGAAGTGCTCATATTTAGCAGTTGCAATTACAGAACAGTAGAAGCCTATATGTGAGGAAAGACTTTTCTGGATTGGAAGGATATTTTCACTCTGATTGTAACTGTCAAAGGGGATTTCACAGCTATCCACATTACATGTCACCCGTGCAGCTGACATCAGAGCAACCTTTGCTGCTTGAGTAAAAGGAGACTTGGGGAGATACATTATTCAATTTTGTACAGAGAAGGAATAGAAAATGTATTTTCAGAAGCAGTCCAGAGCTCCACATTTAATAACATCTGTATTTAAAAAGAAACACTGAAGCACGGCGATAATGAGTTATTGTTATTTCCTTAAGGCACAGATTAAACGTTTGGTTCTGTGAAAGTCAGAAATCTCAAAACAGACATGTCCCATTAACACAGCACATCAAACATCACGGGCTGATTTTTGGTTCAGCTGAAGGCTGAGGATTTACATCACTGACAACAGCCACGCATATGGTCGCATACAGCCAGGAAATGAATAACTCTGCTTGAACCAAAGCGAGCAAGGGTGCAATAAAAACATATCCTGCAAAGGGATCTGTGAAGGGAAATGGGAGGAAAGCTGAGTTCACATGAGAATAACAAAGCCTGTCTCACTCTAGACCCCACTCCTCTGCAAAACATAGCACAGGAAAGGGACCAAAGCCCAAAATATTACCCGGGAAATATTTCCAGGCCAGTAACTCAGCTTGCATGACAGTCTGTACCCAGGGTGCCAAGAGGGCACCAAAAGGTCCTCGTTGTTCTGAGAAGCCTGGCTTCTGAGCACAGCCCAGCCCTGGAGTGCAGGATGCTGATGAATATGTTTGGCTTGCCACTGATGAATAAGTTTTGCTTGTCAGTCACCCAAATAGCAATGGTAACTAAGAGGTCAAGACTGTTTGCTCTGTATCTGCTTGTGAAGTAAGAAACTACATATTTTGTTTGGCTAAGTCAGGTCCAGTTTTAATATTTGTTTCTGTAACCACAGATGGATTTTGGAAGCAGTTAAAGAACAACCATGCATAGAAGGTTTGGGAGACAGTACAAGAACATGCACTATCTTGGTATTTCTGATATTCCAAAGAGAAGAAACAAAAAGGTGTGAGTCCCTTACAACACAGTATAATGCTGTGAGAAGAAGCATAAATTCTGGTTTGGTTTGGTTTGGTTTGGTTTGGTTTGGTTTGGTTTAGTTTGGTTTGGTTTGGTGTGGGTGGTGCTGTACTTTACCCTCAGTGACTTAAATCTCTCACCTCAGGCAGAAAGAAACTCCATTGACCTGCCTGGAAAGTGTGTTTCCAGAAGGGAAGCAGGACCAGTCAGTCACTGAGCGGGTTAAAAAGAAAATATACCTAGTCTTGTTTAAAAATTAAACAGCTTTGCATGGTGACACTTTGGTGACTTGGGCAGTTTCAGTGACATAGAATATCTAGTGTTAACATGAGCACGCCCCACCTGTTTGCAGAGAGATGTTTGCGTTGTACAGACATTTGCCTTGCTGACAGCTTTGATCACCTTCTGTCTCGCTTTGTCTGGTTAGTATTTCACTGATTTTTTGCATAATCAGCACATCCATTCATACAGTAATTAAAATCAGAAGTGTGTTATGGTGTGGATATCTGCACTGCGTTGTGACACCAGGCCTAGGCAGTGCACATGAACATATTTTATTCATAAATTTTGTGGCCTGGAAGTAGAATTCTTTTGAAGTAATTAGCCATCACAGGCGAGTACTAAATCAATGAAAATTAAATTAAATGTTTAAAAAAATAATTGTTTCTTCTGTCAGATTGCCGTTAAATGGCAAGAAACTTCTGTGTGTTTGGCAGAGCATGCCACTTCCTCTTCTGTATATTTGTGTGAAATGAAAGGTACATTTTGTATTAATGTAGCTATATGACATCTAAAAATAAATACCTTGTGATCTCACCTTCACCCAGAAGTAAATGAGAGCAAAGCTAAACTTGCATTTTCAGAGGAGTGTAGATGGATGCTGAAGGCATGCAGACAGAGGAGGTTCTTGGTCCACTTAGACTAATGGTGCTATTTTTAGCACCAGTTCAAACTGCTCTGAAGCCAATAATTGGCCTTGATGGCCTTCAGACCTTTGATTCCTGTGACAAAAGTAAGAATTTGCTTGAATTGATCCGAGAATTTCAGTTTGCACTTATTCAGTAAAGCAAATGATGTAATCTATAATTTCTTTAGGTTGTCATAATTTCTTTGTTGACGTTTGAGGAAGGTTTGTTCCTCAGATGTAGATGAGATGTATACTTGTGTATTTTTGTTAAAGAAATCAGATGTCAGAGTAGAATTAAGTGCTTGAAGACTGCTGATAGTAAATGACAAATGGAGGTAAGACACCCTGCACACTGCAGCAAAACCAGAAAGGTTTTGGGCGTATTGAAAGAAGCTTTTTATTGCGCCTGTTCAAAAAGAAATCCTTGAAATAACTTTCAAGAAACTGAGCCTCACAAATCAGTTAATGGCTCACTCTGTTCCAGCTTTCTTTGGGATCCTAGGTAGCTGTGTTAAACAAACATTTGCTTTCCATATTTGGAGTTATGCTTTTTTGTGTGTCACCACACTTTTTGGGTGATCCTACCTGCTGATCCCAACTGCCTGCCCAAGGGATGCACATCTCTGGCTGCCAGCCACCATCAGGATGTGGTGTTTCTCAGCTGGGAGCTTTGCTGGCAGAATATGGAAAGAAGGCAACAGCCAGTCTGAGTTGGGAAACATCTTTGTGCCACTGCTCAGGATCACACTGCAACAGGGACCCTCTGCCAGCCATGGGTCTGCTGACTCCACATAGTCCCTGTCTTCCCAAGCAGCACATGGGGGCCACCCAGGCACCCCTGAGCTGCACACAGGCAGGACTCCTGGGGCCAGCTGGAGCTCCAGCCTCCCACAGCCCAAATGGTGGTGGCAGCTCCACAAGGTGGCCGTGACCAAAGTCATGGATGCAGGAAGGAGCAGCCTCCCAGAACATCTCCCTGTGGGCAGTGGGGCTGTGGGCAGTGGGGCTGTGGGCAGTGGTGCCCTAAAGCACTTCTGATGAAGTCAGCAGACAGTGGTTGCCTCATTCAGCCTCTCTGACCTTGCTACCATGAGAATATGGAGCAGTCATACAGCCAGGGCGTTGGCAAAGAGGCTAAAAATCTGTTCCCAGCTGTTTCTCAGAGGGTGTTTACTTCCTCCCAGCTGACAGGCATGACCGACTGTACAAACACTCCTTGCCCCTGTGAGGACAAAATAAAAAAGCAAACCTTCAGCAGCAATTTAAGTTTGTGCAACTTTGCTCTCAGACTCACTAAGAGCCCCTTCTATGGCAGGTAGCTGCCTCTCAGCTGGGAGATGGCAACAAACAGCTGCGAGTTCAAAGACCAGCCAGAGTCACCTCTTCAGTCATGATAATAAATAGGGTACAAATGATAACAGACTGTGAAACAGAATTGCCATTTGACTTAACAACAGATGGGCAAGTGCTCCCAAATCCCTTCAATATTGAAAAGGACAAATCAATGATTTTAGCCCCGTGTTGAGTAAACAGACTTGGGCTCTTCCAGGCAGAGAGCCTCAGGTATGAATTCAGACAGAAGAGCAGTGAAACAGGGAGCCACTCTGAGCAAAGGTCCTACAGGGTAGCAGCAGCATCTGTCTGGTGCTCATTCCCCTCAGCAGGTCCTTTGCCTATATGAATGATGAGTCCTGACTGGAGAATCACAGGGAAAAAAAGGAGACAGTGGGCTAGCTGTGAAAAAAGGATCACAAAACCTGAAAGTGGGAAAAAAATCAAGGAAGACAAGTGGGGTGTGGAAAAGAAAATTGTCCAGAAGAAGAAATACTGGTGCTTGTCAGAGGATGGACATCTCACTCTTGCCAGCCCATTCCCCACAGGAGGCAGGAGTGCTGCAGGAAGGAGCTGGGTGACTCCGAGCACCCCATCCTGCCCCTGGGCCGGGACTGGAGAAAGAGCTGTGCTGGACCATGATGGATGACTGACTGTCATGGCATGAGGTGTTGGTGCCTGCGTGAGACAGAAACCCAAGGCTCTCTTTACTGTCTATGCATCAAAGCTTTTCTCATTTTTACTTTCAGAAAAGCAGGATATGACACCTGTTTTTCTGCCCAAATTTTAAACAGGTCATTTTTTTTTTCCCCTTCAGTGTACACAGTGCTTCGTGGTGTCATTTAGTGCTGCTGAATGCTCTTAAATGCTGCCCTGTAGTTCTCCCTGACAGAAGTCATGGTTGAGGAAAATAATTTTAGCAAAACCAACTATTTTTTCAATAATATTTTGGTTGAAAATGCTTATCCACCCTTATAGATCTACTGCCTATGTCTCAGCTTCAATTCTGCAGCAAGACTTCCTGTAATCTCTCCAGCGAAGCTTCGCTACACACAAATCAAATCAAGAGAAGCTTTTATTGATGTGAAATACAACAGAGAGAGCATTTCCCAGGCTGTATATCCTAATCAAATGGATTTTCCTTTCAAATTTCCAGCATGATTTAGATTTTTCACGTGTTACTCTGCTGCAAAAATTGTTGTCATGCATGACCAAACTGCATTATGCCTTCAAAATGGTCACCGTGTTGAAAGGAATATGGAATACCAACATCAGAGGTAATTCAGCTGCAGATCATTCTCCTTTGTGGCAAGAATTGGGTTTCGGCCAGCAGGACCAATCATCCATCTCTGAAATAAAATGCAAAGCAGCACATTAATGTATTTGGAGGATTTTGAACAGCCAGTTACACTTTATAGCATCTGTTGGTAGTCTGGTGTTCTTAAACCCGTTATTCCATATTTATTAGCCATCAATTTATAGGCCAGATCTTTAGCTGGCTTACATGTGGACTGCTCTGTTGAAGTTGCTGCCTTGTATTATACAAGTTGCAATCTGACCTTAATGTACTGGTCACTTCCATATTTATAAATAAGGTATTTGGAACAGAGAAGAGCACTCTTTAATGCTTTGCTTAGAAAGCAGAACACTGTCTTTTTTTTTGACATGAGTGCATGAGAGGGGCAGGGATTGAGGACAGATAGTCATCAGTGGGAAATACAGTGTTTGATTGTCTTGCATCCACACATAACTGATCCAAGGTTCTTAGATTTTTAAAGTACTAGTTAGTGCTGACAAAAGCTCCCTGACAAAAAGGGATTGATCCAGAGCTAGAGAAACAAGACATATCAAATTCCTTTAGGTGTCCTCCCTTGAGAGTAAACACAGGATACCAAGATCGACAAATTAACAAAATATCTAATTGAAAAAGAAGCTTTTGAACCAGAAGGCCTCAGTCCTCTGTCTGAGGTCCCAGGCAGCCGCATCACCCAGCACTCCCAATACTGGGATGAGCCACACAGCCACCTCACATGAGTCAGTCATGGATGACTCTGCTTGTGACTTTAGATTCAATTTTCACAAACACACCAGTTAGGACCTGTGGGGCCAATCACGGGTACCCCTAGCTGGGTACAGATTGCAGAGCAGGACTTGATGGGCCTGATCGACCAGCCTCTGTGCTGATGAAACACCACTGATGATGCTGGTTGTGCACAGAGGCAGTGGAGGAACTGCCTGCCAGAGGGCTCTGATTTGAGTCAGAAAGGCGTTCAGCAGGAATCTTAAGCAACAAGCAAGGGCTGACTATGCTCCAAGCAAAAGAAAAGGAAGAAAAATTATTGCAGCTGTAATTGTTTTGGTTTCAAAATACGTGTCATTAAATGCAAATTTAGTGATGCTTTTTTTTCCCCAGAGAAATTGTTTTTTAAATAAACCACAGTCCTCCCCCCCATCACAGTGCTGTCAGATCATTTGTCACAGACTGCGTGGGTCGGCTGGGTCCACTTCCAGCCCCTATGCATGCTATTTTACCTTACATTTTTTGGATGCCCTGTTAGATCAGACATCAGGAAAGGAGCATAACAGTATTTCTGGGCTTTGCACCAGGTCAGTGGTTTGTTAATGTTTCAGCCATGCCAGTGTGTGCTGAAACGTTCTGTACCTTCTTTGAAAGAAACCTCATCATAAATTCAATTAGCAGGAAAAATGAACCACAGCATAATATTTTATAATCATCTACAAAGATCCTTTGGTTACAAACCAAACACTGAGCTTCTTTGCAGGAGAATGTAAGTGGCATGAGCAAACACAGTCACCTCCACAGCTCCTGTTCCCACTTGCTCTCCAGCTTTGGAGAGGGCAAGGATACAAATTCCTTCACGCTCCCATTTGCTGGGTGATAACAGCACCGGTGACAGCAGTGTTGACAAGGCAGGGCCATTTATCAGTCTCTTGCCTGACCTCATCCAGAGCTCAGCTAGAGGGGAGCATGATGTCCCCAGGCACTGCCACCTGCCTGCAGGGGCTGCCAGCTCAGGACCTCTGCAGACCCTCCAATGCTCTCCAGAGGGGAAGAGTTGTTTCCTTTTGCCAGACACATCAATTTGGGTTGAATTTGGGTCATCCAAGCATGATGCACAGTGCTAAAAACACCAAAGCGTTGCCTCCAGCATCATTTCATCCTGCTTCAATCCCACCTAGTCTTCACTTTCCAGGGTGGGAGGCCCACCCTCCTTGGTTAGCTGAAAGGAACTGAGGTCCCTGTGCTGCTGCTTACACGGTCTTACCTCTTGCAGCTCAAAGGGGTGCACATCAAATGTGGTCTTCAGGGATTTGTGTAAAATAAATTAAATTAAATTAAATTAAATTAAATTAAATTAAGATAAAGAAGAAAATGCAGGTGAAGCTACAAGTGCCATCAAGGTGTGAGGCAATACCTGATCCTTCTCATCATAAAATCCTATTTTTCAGATGGCTAGAATTTTGTCAGTCTCTGGGAAAAGCAAGAGGAAGTTTTTGATGATATCTGTCTCCACACAACTGAAACTTTTATTTAATTACTTGATAGAGTTTCAGCAAAGTGGTTTAGCTGTTTCCAAGAATGAAACTGGGGGCAGGGGAAAGAGAAAGAGATGTTGTCAAGGCAACAGTAATCCCATTATTTTTTAACTTCTGAGTGCCTGAGTAGGCAACCTTTATCTTCTTTTCATGCCATTTTTATACATAATAGTAATAATGGTGGAGACAATTATTCTCATCTCTTTTAAGAAAAGAGCATGCCAGGGTAGTAAAGGGACAATAAGACATGCATTTGTAAACAAAACAAGCTGGCACCTTCACATTGTTGGCTGCTGCATCTGCTGCTGCTATTTTGAAAATAGGCTTTCAGGGCCAGAGCACTCTGTTAGCAGCATCTCTTTAAATTGGCCCCCACCCGGACAAGATCAAGACACTCATTTCGCTGGCCTGAAGTGCAGTGGACAGCCTCCACGCATTTGGGGCATATGTTAGTGTTCAGTAATCATTTCTCTCCAGATTTTATGGCTCGTTGTCATTTCTCACACAACAAAATGCTTTAAATGTGGAGAAGGGCTCTGCTTTATGCTTTGAGGAATGTCCCTGGAGAGAGGATTTTAATTTCTGCGTGATGGGGGAGACTTTTAAATCATATTGCATCAGTTACTACTTGTCAGATAAGACGTGTTCTTACTACGAACCGAGCCTACAGCACATTTGTAAAGTACACTAAGTGAAAGGAAAACAACAGCAAAAAAAGAAAATAAAACCCCCGAAACAACTGGCCTTTCAAGTGCTGTATTTTCATGTTTTCCTATTACTCTCCTAGAGCAAATGAAGTGAGTCAAAAATTTCAAGGGTTTGGGTTTGTTTTGTTGTTTGGGTTTTTTAATTGGAAAAATACAACACTGTCAATACTGGAAGCACACACAGGAATGTAGATCAGATATTGTTTTAGGAAAAACAAGTAAAGTGGAAAGTGACAGTAACAATTGCATTGATCATTTTGTGTGTCTCCTCAGAAAATATTTTACTTCCAATTTTTTTTACATTTGTCTACTATTTTTCTTTGACTAATTTCTGATTTTTTTTTACCATTGCTCCATATTTTTACATTTTCATACTGCAAAATATGGAGGTGACAATTCCTAGCAAACAGAGTACTGGGCTACAGCAAATGGAACTTAAATTCTATGCAGGGTTTTGCCGCTGAACCTCTGGCCTCTATGTCAAGACATTTTATTTCTGTTTCTCCATTCCCCAGGCCATGAAAAGGGAATTATGTATGATCTCACTGATTAAGTAAATTGCTATCTGTTACAAAGGCATTATGGAAAAACTGGGGTTTACTATTTGTATGTTATATATAAAATACATAGCATTTTTACATTTAGATTCTTTTATTTCTTTAAGATACATAGTATTTATATATATTTATATATAAGTGTTTACCCGTGCATAAGAAATCGGAAGGGCATGAGAAGATACCGAAGTTATAGGAGAAGTCAATATTGATTTTTTTCTTATTCAGATTGAGTGGTCTCCAAAAGCAGGACTTTTTCCACTGCAAAGAAATCTTCCTTGGCTTCTGCTCATGTTTTGCAGCACTCAGCTGGGCCTATGTGTTTGATTTGCCCTGGGTATTACCGTGCTGTGCTACCTCCCACATCAGCAGAGCTTGTCACCTTTCTGCCACAGGAGGCTGAGCTCCCATTTCTTTTTCAAATATGTTCTGACAACCTGTGCAGCTTTGTACCTTGCTGATATGTGCGTAGGTACTGGATCCAATCCAGCACTGTACACCAATTAAGTAACTGCTCTTTGAGAGCAGATGTGACATTTGAAAAAATGGCAGCAAAACGATTTCAGAAAAACATCAATCATAACATTAGCAGTGCTATGAAGAATTTCTGAGAATATCAGGGACTGTTTTACTACTGCAACAGCAACAAAAATAAAGCCATGGCAGGAACAGGAAAATAAACTTGCTAAATAACAGCCGAATCAGCCAGTGTGAAAATCTGTCGAGAAGTTACTGGCTGCAAAGGAGTACGTGTGCACACACCACACCACCAGCACAGAGACACAGGATGTTATCAGTACAATGCAAACCTTCACTCAGCTGTCATTAAACCACAGGCTCTGCTTGTCTTGGGTTGTTAAACTAATTTTGAGATGCATTTCACAGAATCAGCTGTTCTGCTGTATAACTTACACCACCTGCTCTCCACCTGACAGGGCAAAGTAAGCCACTTCTTGTCATGTGGCAGCACTGAAGAAACAAAGCCACACGTGCTTTCTCCTCCTCCCCAGCCCTCCCAAAAACAGAGAGTTCCAGTAGTGTACAGAGAACTTAGATCCCACACCTGAAAATTATTAAATATGTATTGAATTTACTATTGAATTTCATAGTCTGACCTGGTGCAGGGTTTAACCCTGCCTGTAATTCTAAAAATGTCAGGATTCCCACCATGTGGAAACTGTGCTCTTGTGCTTTTGAGGGAATAGGAACAGGGTTTTATGCCCACAGACATACATGTGACTTTTTTCACTAATCCTGCACTGATCAAACCCTCTGTTCCAAATAATAACAATAATTAAGTACACTGCATTCCCAAGTGGTGCAGACAAGGGTCAACAGAGTTCATGCACTTACAACATAGTCAGTACAGAGTTTGCTCAATGCTAGACTTGAAAACCAAACATGGATGCTGTATATCTGTCATTTTAACAATTGGTATGGTGGAGAAATATACAGATGTGAAACAGCAGCTGGCAGCTGCACTGTTTCTACTGCCAAAGAGGCATACCGCCTGATAGTTTCTTAGTTCTTCCAGTGAAAGGAAGAAATATAAAGGTTCTTAGCAAAGAATGATTTAAGTCTTTTGATAGACACACACACATGTACAGTGACATCTCTTTAATTAAGGAGAAACTGAGGGTCAGACACAAGAAAATCAGAGGTCTTTCAAAATGAGGCAGTAATCAAAACCAGAAATGGGCTATAGATGTCCTCTCTCACAGCCGTCCTTAGGACATTTGGACATAGTTCAAACAAAAAACAGCAAGTGTGGCAGCATCAAGTAAGTGTTAAATGGGTTTGATGAGATGGGCTCCCCTGGAATCCTGTGTAGTTTTTGGTCTGGTAAGCATTTGCAACATGGCTGAAATGCCTCAGAGTTGCTCTCCTCTCAGCTCTGCAATGTATCTGACCTTTCCATATCAATTCTTGCGCAATGTGGATAGCACGGGAGCTTTAACCAGGCAAGACAAATGCCAACATACATGATTGCAGTCACGTCATCTGTCTTGGATGCTTTTGCTCAGGGATTGCCCCAGCCTCATTTGCTGTATAGTGAATGAGTGACACTTCTGCAGATTTAACCTTTGCTTTATGTTACTTCTCATTTCTCTGACTGACAAGGAGTTTATTCTCTGTTCTTGGGCTCACTGGTAAAGAGCACAATTTCCTTTCTCTGCCACAAAACATGCACACACAACATACAGACATAAGAAACACTCTTATGATTTCTCCTTGGGTGACTTCAGGAGATCAAGCAGCTAAAAGGAGCAGTGTCTCTGTCTGGTTTACATTCCTGCTGAGCAGGTACAGGCAGGGCACAGATCCATATGTTTCTACCAGGGCGCCACTGTGCACACACAAAAACTCCTCCAGAAATTGAAGCTCTGCCAAAGGGAAACTCAAGGGTCTTTTCAATGTCTAAGGTGGGGATTAACACTTGCAATTGTGTGCAGCTTTTCATTTCCTTGGGGCAACATTTCTCATGCCATAGAGGCACAATTCTATGGTTTATTTTGCTTCTAGCTACTCATCATACCTCTCATAAAAAGTGAAGTAGAATATTATCTTGATTCGCTCTTGCTGCTTACAGATCACACTTTATCAGCAATGCCTTGTCCAGTCCGAGGACACCTCCAAAGCATTAGTCAAAAAGGACTGTTTTCCACACTTTTGCACATCTGACAAGAAAACAGATTTTTTCAGAGAATTAATATAAGGACTTTTGGAAATTCAGGATTCTTAAAGCATTGCCCACACTAGACACTAGATTTAGACAGAACTGTGGAATCCCAAATAAGTAGGTATTTTTGAAAATATTGGCAAAATATATAATCTTTCTAGGGAGGCTTTTCAATACCAAAAGCTTAAACAGTGACTTTTTTCCCCACCAATGGATCAGTAGTGGCACATGCAGTAAGTTTCAAAAGAGCTCTGATCTTGTCTCTGACATCTCTCTACATATAAATTTTCACGAACTCATTTGTGGAGTGATTTGGAAGCCATTAAATGAAAGTGTCCCTGATAACTGAGATATTAGAAAGATTTTGTTAGCTATGAACCCTTACTCCTTCCCTCCACCTAAAGTATTCAAAGCAAGATGTTGCTTTGTATCTTGAAGACCGTGTATTTTCCCCTAGATCAGCCGTCTCTAGGTCAGAAAAAAACACCATGGTCCAAACCCTCTAAGTTCCATTTGTAGACACAAAGACTTGACATGGGCTCCATCTTCTTTCCAGAAAGGCCAGGGATTGACCTGCTGCTGGTGTACACAAGCAGGATTTTGCACTGCACCCACACAAACAGCACCAGGCCCCAAAGGTGTAGTTGATAAGCAGGGATTTTTGAGCCAGGAGGATGACTTCCACTTGAAGCCCGTGCCTGTATGGCTCCTCATCTCTTCCCTAGTGACACACACTTGATTGCTCCACACATGCAGCATGCACTTTGCTGCAGATGCCAAAAGGAGGATGCACTTGGGATGGCATTGCTGAGGGCCAACAACTTCCCTGTCACCAGCTGCAGAGGGAGAAACCATCTCTGACTTGTGGGCAGCGTGTGCCAAGAGTACGGACTTCACTGCTGGGGAAGGGAAGAGGCAGGGAGAGCCAGATCCATCCAGCAGAGAGGAAAAGTAAACAAACAAAGTGAGAAGGAAACAAGGCATCTTGGCAAACTGCAAACATCTTATCTAACAGGTTCAACACCATCAGTCTGGCACATTGCCACAGACATTTCTTCCAGTGGCTCCCGGTGTCATACGGCCCAGAATGCCAGCCTTCTCCTACCACACTGCCACATGCCTACTTTGCCATGGCACTTAAAAAGCCCCAGCTGCATCTGTGCAAATCTTTTGAACCCCTGCTTAGTGCCAGCATGTTAATTCTCTTGGAAATGTTTGCAGCATTTGAATCTAATTGGTCTTGGCAAGGAGGGACAGACACACTATTGCTATTCTGTCAGCAGCTTGCATTGCAGTGACTGGTTCAAACTTCTAGGGCTTAACTGGGAAGGAAGCTGAGGGACAAACCTAATGGAGCTGTAACAGTTTCCAGTGAAGCAATTAGTGCTTGCACAAAGCCTGCACCTAAAGCTGCACTCTGACCTTTGCTGTTCAACTGCTTGAAATTTTACACAGTCATTAACGAGAACATTATTTTTCAAATAGTAATTTGAGTAACCAGAGGGTCATTATTTCTACTTTTAGATATTCACATCTAAGTTGAGCTACAGTAGCAATCTCCTGTGAAGTGGAAAGCTACATGCAAGTGAGGAAGTGATGCCTTCACGAGCTGAAGCAACTTCCTAAAGTTATGCATAAAATCTGTGGCATCGTGCTGGAAATGAGGTCAGAAATTGCGAGTTGTGGTCCAGCCCTTGCACCCACACAGACAGTGATCATGAATCACTTTGCAAAATGACAAACCTAAAGAGAAAAGGACACTTCTGATAAACAATGAAAACCAAGCTCAAAAAGGCAAACAAACCTCAGTGCTGTAAAAACCTTCCATGGATGACGTGGAATGAGCACCTGTACATAGCCAAGGTTAAACAGACCCTAGAAAGAATTTCTATCTCTAAGCCCAAGCACCCCAGTGAACTCTGACTACGAACAAAGCCTCACAATACTGTGGGCAGCAGCAAAACATCTTTGGCAGCTTCAGCTGTGCTGCAGACAGCTGTGCCTGCTACTTTTGCAAAGCAAAGGAGGAAGACTAGGAGGATGTCTTTCAGAAGCAGGTACAGCCATCCCCTGTCCTCCTGGCAGCAGTGAGAGCAGCAAGCTGACTTTCCACAGCACTCCCCACCTGTCTCCATTCCATGTTCATTCTGCTTCTAGTTTTACTTTCTGTCAAGAAGAAAATTCTTTCGCATTATTATTATTGCATTTTGGGTATCATTGCAAAGAAGCCTTGAGCTGGCTTTGCAAAGTCCCAGTGAAATTCCAAAGAAAGGTGTAAGTCAGATTTCTGTTAGCTTTGCTCAGGGATAAATCTCACCTGAAGCATGCAGAGATGGCCAGATTCCACAGTTATTGGATCTACAGCAGTTTAAGATAGCATGTCCAAAGACATGGCTCAAGGTAGTAGGAGTTGGCCAAACAGAAAACAAGTTCAGTTCCTGCAGAGACTGAATCACATTCTCAACCACCTCCACGTGACACAAACATCCCCGTGAAAAGCATTCTGTGCCTGGAAAGCAAAGGGCTGCAGCAGATGCCCCACTTCAACCCAGAGATCGTTTCTCCAAGGCCACTGTCTTGCATTGCTCCAAGGATCACAGATTTGTCTCCTCAGTGTGCCAGCTCTTGGCAGAACTACCTGGTAAATATGTAAAACATATCATGACTCTTTGACAGCTGCTCTGCACGGACGTACCTTAGAGTCCTGTTACTGCTCTCCTTCTCAGCTGTAGCAGGGAAGCCTGAAGAACAGCTTCAGCAATGCTGGTGTGCACGAGCTCTGCCGAGGGCCTCCAGAAAGGTCTACTTCCCCCCCACAGCTGACAGAGTAACTATGTCTAGTAATCTGTCAACATTTAATATATTTCAAAAACCCCAAATTATTTAATGGTTTGTTTAGCAGCAACTAAAACAATGAAAAAAACCAAACCAAACCAAAAAATCAGCCAAACAGGAAGAACACTGTATGAATGGTTTGTAACTTAATTTTAATTAGTAGGTCACCTGCTATCTTCCACTACAGGAGTGAATACTTCAAGAAATTTCATACATGAAGGTCCAGCCCTTATGAATACAACTTTTATTTTTGGGGCAGCTTTGGGTCAGAAGTGTGAAATGTTTTCTTTTGAACTTAATTTCTCAAATATTTCTTTACTGCATAGACATAGACCATAGACTACAAATTCTGTATCAGGGAACCATAGGCTGTGTAAGGATATTTGCAGCTGGGAGTAAGAGCATGCAGATTCATAGCTCTAGGTTTCTGCTGCAAGAGAAAGGGTTGAATAGTATTTGTCATCAGGCTAAAAATAGAAAGATGCAAAACGAAGGGTCTTTGGCAAAAGTCTGAAAAAACATAGCAAATGTTAAGAATCCAGGTTATCTACACTAGTAGCTCGCTGTCTTGCCTTCAGCTGGTCTCTGTCTGCAAACCCACATGCACCCCACCTGAAATGAGCTTAGTGGTCCCCACACATATGTGAACAAACACACAGAATATCCAATAAGACAACCATAAAATTTACCAGGCAAAATGCACAACAACTGGCAGGAGATATCCGGCTGCTGCTTGAAAGATAAATGGCAAACCACCAATATCCTTCATGCCTAGCTTCACATATCTTTGTTTATTATTTATTATTTATGGGGCAGCAGAGAGAAAATTCTACAATGATCATCCTCCATTTAATAAGTGGTACAGTGAGCATGAAAGGAAAAAATTATAATGACTGTATGCACCTCCTGCATAAAAAAAAACTGTAAGCAAACAATTCACACTCTAGAAGCTCCTGTGCTGCCTACAGGACTCATATAACAGGACAGTGTGAATTTCTTTGCCCAGAAACAAAGAGTCTCTTCAATTTTGATGATGTGAAGTTCAAGGATAAAGGTCTGGAAATGCTATCAGGAGACATATTTGAGCAATGAAGATTTTAACAGGTATTTCTGTGCCAGGCTTCTTCACTCTTCAAGCTCCGCTCTTCATCTCATACCAAGGATAGGCAACAACCTTCCAGTAAGCTGCTTTGGGACTCAGGGAGATGAGACTGGATGGCTCTTACAAAAGATGGCAAAAAAAAACTAAGGACTTACAGAGTACTCTTAACCTACTAAATTTGGGACAGATAATGAAATGTAAAAGGACAACAGGAAGGAAAATACTCTACAAGGACTTGTCTACTCATACGGGTTACACATTTATCTGTATCTTATGGACACATACGGTGTTGTAACACCTCTTTCCTTACATTTGGATGCTTTGTGTATCACTCCTTATTGTTTCAAAACAATGGTGAGAAAATGGGGGAAAATGTGTTGCTAGTAAAAATTTCTAAGCGTTTCCAGGAATGTTCGCCTTTCCTGGAGGGAAAAGTTCCAACTGCTATTTCAGTAACCCATCCTGTCACACTGTCAGCTTGTTTGCTCTCGTTTTTAGAAAAGCATTGTACAACTAGCACTAAAATCCTCTCCAGCACAGGGAGCAGCTGTACAGCATAAAACTACAACCAGTGCCTACTGAGCCAGAGCACTGGCCCGTGCTGCACGGTATTCTTTTTCAACAATGGGAAAACAGATGCGACTTGGGAAGCGCATGTGAGCGAGGACACATTCTTCACTCCTTTACCCTGGGGGTCTTAGAGGGCACCTCCCTGCCTATTACCTCTAGTATTCACAGATGTGTCTTACCCCTTTCTGATCTGCTGGTAACATCCGCAGCATGTTCCAGAAGTCTGATGCCCAGTGAAAGAAGGACTCTTTCCTTTTGCTAGATTTAAGTTGATCCTCTGCTGATTAGATCAAGTAGCACAGGCCCACTCAATGTATCCACCACCTTCATTTTATCAGAAAACCTTCTGTTTTCTGAACTAAACAGTCACAGATATTTAATCTCTTCTCTTAAGGCAGCTGCTCTACCCTCTTGAACATTGTAGCTGCCCTTTTTCAACTTCACTAAATCCTCCTTGAGATGAGAGATCAGGATTTCGCACAATACTCAAGATGAGGACACATGAGATTTCAAACAGCAGAAAATAAAGCATCTCCTGTTCTCAACATCCTTCCTGATGGTGCCCAAAACTTTTTGGGCTTATTTGTCCATGCTGCACACTGAGTTGATTTTGGCAACAGCAACTCCAAGATCCTTTTCCTGCGTTGTAATGACCATTTTCTAGCTCAGCATCATGTCACCATGATTTAGTGCAAATACAGAACTGAAATATATTTTGACATCATGCCTAAACTTAAAACGCAATCCAGCCCTTTTTCCAGCCCTTGGAATACGGATTTATTTCATTCCCTGACAACTTTTACAGCCTAGAATCTGGTAAAAGTTTATAGGGGGAAAAGTTTACAAAGTGTCTTCAAAAACCTAATTTTGTAGCATTTTCTCAGTTGTCTGAAGCACAGCGCATAACTTTAAAGAAGGTTTGCTTGCTTTTCAAGATTAAAATTTAAAGCAGACGTCCTTCTAAGCTTGGTGACATCTTACTCTTTTTTTTTTTTTTTTACTATCTGTATAAAGATTATAAATTGATTATAAAATTAACCTTATTAATTTGTTGAGAATTGATTGCATTAGGCATTACACTTCTTGTAACTCATGAGCTGTCACCCCACACAATATATAAATAAGTTATATTCCATATAACTGCTTCCAAAAATATTACATCCAAGTATTGGATGTTATAGCTAAGTTTGGCAGATAATTTTAAACCATAAGGGCAAAACAAAGCAGGCCATAGGATGAAAATTCCTTATATGCTGAAGATTGCTGTCAATGTACAGTGCTGTACACTGGCATTTTAAACTCTGGCATTGTAGAAAATTCCACTTATTGTAAACTGTAAACCAAAAACTGTTTGGTTTGCAGATATTTTTAGCAGTTCACTCGACTACTTCATATGTGTATGGAAATCACCTGCCTCAGATACTGCTTTTGCTCTATGACTCTTTTGCTAAATCTGCTCCTTGTTTTCTACCAGGATGTTTTGGAAGTGGACTAGACAGCAGTCCCGATGATTGCTACAAAAACAGCATTTGCCAGACACAGGAACTGATGCTTATGGATTTGTGCCAAAAACAATTGACCTGGTTATCCTGACTGCGTAAATACCAGTATATTGCCTGTAAGGGTCTGAGAGAAGTGTATTCATCCCTGGTTCTAAAATTCTGTTCATTGATACTTTTGCTAAAGGGAATGAAAAATAAACACACAGAATACTCACTGATAAAAAAAAAACCCAAAAACACTGGATGTTTGTTCTGCAGTGTGTAAACTGCTGGAATATTCTTGGTCCTTACCTCTTTATATGACTTCATGTGACCTGACTATTTAAATGACATCTACTAAAATCTGTATGAGCTAAAGTCACCTGTCTGAAAGCGCTGTGCAGGCTGGAGAGAAGATTACCCACTTTAAATCAGCACAGTTCTGTTTCATAGCCCCAAGAAGAAACACCTAATCATTTTAGGTTCGTTATTTCCCTTCCTACCTCCTTCTCACGCAACAGCTTGCCTCCTACTTTCCCTACTGAGACCCTGAGCAAGCCCAAAATATGTAAATGAAATCTTGCAGGAAAATCTTCTTCCCTCTTCTGTGCTGGGACCTTGGACCTTTGTTGTTTCAATACTCTATGCTCTGCATCTGGCAGAGGGGTCTTGCCAGCTCTCATGCTAGAGGACTGTGTCTTCTCACACGAAGACAGCAGTGAGGGAAAAACCGTGGGGAGATGGTGTCTCCCAGTTTGGTTTATAAGTCTGCCTGAGCCAGCAGGTCTATGCTTTGCCCCTTGTTGTGGCTCAGACAAGGCCACTCATTACTTGTCTACTCTGTAAACAGTACAAGTTTGGGCTTTTGTTGTGTGTAGATAAAGAGAAACTCTGCCAGAATATCCTGAAAATCCATTTGAAAAACCCCATATTTGGGGACAATGCAATTCCATTGCCAAGATAACGTTTGCTGAAGAAATATCCTTCACTTCAAGTACACTTTTTCTCTATTGGGTGAGTCTGCTGCTGAAAGGGTTGGATGTGAGGGTGACAAGGAGATAGAATTATAAAATCAAAAAATCGTAGAACTGCTTATGTTGGAAAAGAACTTTAAAACCATCAAGGGCAACTATTAAACTCACACTGCTGAAGTGCACTAATAAACCATGTCCCTAAATAAATAATAAACCACATCTAGCATATTTTCTATGTACCTCCAGAGACGGTGACTCAACCACTTCCCTGGGCAGCTTGTCCCAGTGCTTGACAACCCTTTTGGTGAAGAGATTTTTCCTAATCTCCAATCAAAACCTCCTCCGGTGAAGCTTGAGACCATTTCCTCTTGTTCTGTTGTTTGTCCCTTGCAAGAAGAGATTGACCTCTACCTGGCTACAACCTCCTTTCAGGTAGCTATAGAGAGTGATAAGGTCTCCCCTGACTCTCCCCATCTCCAGGCTAAACATCCACAGCTCCATCACCTGCTCCTCGTGGGATTTGTGCTCTACATCTTCACCAGACCATTCTGATTCCCCATACCTCTTAACAAGGATGGAGGATTTCAGCAGGGGTCTCCAGTTGTTTTACCCAATACAGCAGAGTCTGTGGGGGCACCTTTACGGTGAGACGAAAGTGCAGCTCTTTTAGGTTAGGATGTGATGCTGCTGGGAGTCCGGAAAGTCATGTTCTGTAACTGGAAACAAATTTCAAAAGCAGACTGATTCTTATTTGATGATTTCAGACATGTCAGCTTAAACTTAATCAAGCAAAGTAATTTCTTCTAGTCCTCTGAGTTTTGAGCTAATGTGTTTTGCTGGCTAAAGGATTTGATATTAGCCCTAGTGTAAACAGCCATGAAATCTGAGACGTCTTTTGTCTCCTTGTGATTCATGCAGAGACCTGTAGCATTTTAAGCCCAGCAATCAGTATAGAAAATTGGCTTGATCAAGATAAAAATTATGTTTTATTTATCAAAATTGAACTAGCTGTCAAAGAGCTGAGTAAAGTTGAAGAGTTAAAGAAAAGCTGTGCTAAAAGAAAGGCAAGGAACAAAATGTGATTGCCACTCTCTCTTGTGTAAGAAGAGAAAATGTGACTTCTTCATGATTTCTGTATCATCATCTGATGAGAAGCAGCCAGCCTCACTGCTGCTTTCATAACAACATCAACCCCATCGATTCTGCTGGGAGCAAATCTGAGCACGAATGCCCTGAAACAACACTGTGTGCAATTTCTTCCCACTCAGAACCTGGGACAAATAGTTCCCCCAGCAGGAGAACTCGCATGAGTGAAGGAAAAAAGATTTTGCTGGATATTCACATACTTCAAATGAACGTTTTTGCCCACACCCATAAGTATAGAAATGTAAACCTCCTCCCTCTTTCCCAGGAAATTAACATCTGTGTTCATTGCTTTCCACTTTCTCAGTTTTCATGAAGAATCATAATCCAGCTACAGTCATAGCCCATCAGCTTTTAATTTCCAGAGCAGTGCTGGCTTAGACCCTCCCAGCTTTCCTTCTAACACATCACCGCTGCCCATGAGCACAGACCTTCCATATCAGCCTGGCATCCCTCTCTGTAACTGCACACGTGGCAGGAGGGGAGGAAGGAGGAGGGGTGAGCAGATTGTAGCTGTACCAATAAAAAAACCCTGAAGTACCCATCACTCCTAGAATTTGATGAGGAAATTATTTGTTTCTTCTGAGCTCAATGATGTCTCCGTTCTGAATTTAAAATTTAGAAAACATAATATCAAATTATATCAGTTTAAGAAAACAGTTAAAATCTTAAATGCCATCTGTATTTTAAGTATTATGAAGGTACATCTGCTATCCACCTCTCTGCCCAGCCCCAAGCTAAGATCTCAGAGGGATTTCTCTGGATTGCATCATGCCAGGTTACCTGGTGGTTGCTGCTCCAGTTGATGTTTTACTGTCAGACTGCTGACTGTCAGCTTGTGTTTCTACCCTGTACAACAATGAAGGCAGTTTGTGGGAATAAACCACTGGGAAGGACACTGATAGGAAGGTAGCTGTTTAAACATTAAATATCTCAATAGTTCCTGACCGGGAGTTGATTTTTTAAAATCTTATGGCTGTGGAGAGACACAAGCAAAATTTGAATATTATTCCAGTCTGCAAGTGGAAATGTTGGCCAGAAAATATCTTCTGATAGGAAAAAGGCTTTGAGTTAAAGAACAGGTCTAAAAAGTGCTGACCCATTCCTGAGTAAGGGCCAAGTCCTGCTTCATCCAAGGAAATTTTGGAAGGGGCTGCAAAAGTAACTGCCACATGTGCTGGTCCAGGGCAAAGGGAAATAAATATTTCTCCTCAATGTCAGGTAAGGAGTAACTCCAAGAGGGAATGGTGAATGTTCATTCTGCAGCCAAAAAGAAAAACAGGCTCTAAGCAGCCTCTCCCCTTCCCAGCAACAGCATTTTAAGGAAAACTATGGACTTCTTACATGAAGGTGTGCAGCAGATGATTTTGTGTAGTTAAACAGTAACTATCTTCTTTGAGGAAAACCATCCCTCCCCTCCTTTTCCCTTCTACCACCGGCACCTGCCCTGTCAGGATTTGAGAGCAAAGGGCAGCCCCTCAGCAGGCACAGCTGTTGCCAAGGAGAGACAGAGCATTCATCCCTGCAGAGCACGACTGCCCCACTCCCAGACACACTGCACGGCCCCACAGACAGGGACATTCACAGCACACAGGGGTGGCACAGCCAAGTCACACACAGTGGAGAGAGCTCTTTTTTTCCTAGGTAATCTGATCATAGACATGGCCAGTAATCAAGAGCATGTGAGATGATCTCTCCTCCCCACAAAAAAAGTAGTCTTCGGATGGATTTTAACTCAGCTGGCAAACTCCTGGTAACAGAAGCTGTTTTCCACCAGACTTATAATTTTTAATTATTATTTGAGGGAGTAAATGGGATCCTGTTTGCCCAGGTATTTTTTTTTACCAAAGAGAAAAGAGCATTTTTGCCCTCTGTTAGTTTCAGTTGTGACAGTGGGGCCAGTGGGCATTTGGGAGCCCACAGCAGCCCTGTCACCAGGGTCTGAAATGGGACCCTGGTGTGCCATGGTGCCATTTGAAACTGTTTTGGAATCTGACCCAAGCTCAGGGACAGCAGCGAAATCCTCCACACGGGTGAAGAGCAGGTAACAACCTGAGATCACCAAGGATGTCCTGCTCCCTGGTTGGCTGAAGAAGCCACAGCCTCTCCCACAGGTGACTCATGCCCCACCCTGCCCTGCTCCAGGGCATCCCAGGGCCAATGCCTCCCCAAAAGCAGCAGTTCATGCCAAAGCCAGAACAGCCTTGTTCCCTCCCTCCTCATCCTCCTGCTGCTTCTGAGCATCTGTAGTCCCAGCTCCAGCTTAGATGTTACCCTGCAACCTTCTTTCTATAGATGGTGGTTTCCTGCTGGAGGAAGTTACAGTTCCCTTTTGACTTCACCAAAATAAATCATCTCTTGTCCTTCACCTGCATTTTCAACAAAACAGATGAGTTATAATCTTGTGGGTATTTTGCTTAACAAAATGGTAGAGAAAAATGCTCCCTTTTCATCAAGTTATTTTATCTCTCATACCACGTAAAGAGCAGAAAAAAGAAAGCTCAGAAACTCACCAAAAGCAGAGCAGAGTTTTTCTCTTCACCATCTGTCGTGCTGTGCAGTGAGATGACAGCTGCCACCCCACTGCCCCAGAGAACAAGCCCTTTTGGTATGGGGAAATGCCATAAGGGACTGACACAGCTTATTCTACCCCAAATGTGTGACTCCCACTTTTTTGTGTGTGTTTGGTTGGTTTTGTTTTAATTTCATATAGTCTCACAATCCACAAGTTTAAGCTTAGGTTTCACATCCAGATAATCCCTCAGATCCTTTCCATGAAATTTGTAGTCAGATGATAAAATTCACATGCTTTCTCCTCATCTAGTTTCATCAGTTACTCCATGCCTCCAGTTTTATCTATGCAAGCTTTTCAGGAAATCTAGATTTTTTATGTCTAGTGAACTTGCCTGGCTTTCAGTTTGATGAGGGGAGCTGCACATACTGCAAGCTGAGATTTCCATGCTGCT
This sequence comes from Oreocharis arfaki, assembly GCA_013398015.1. Classification (NCBI taxonomy): domain Eukaryota; kingdom Metazoa; phylum Chordata; class Aves; order Passeriformes; family Paramythiidae; genus Oreocharis; species Oreocharis arfaki. The sequence goes on along the minus strand of VZRR01009797.1, from coordinate 40,344 downwards.
GTGCCCAGGACAAATTTGCAGCCCTGAGAATGGCACCCAAAGGCAGGTCCCAAGTTCATGCTGATTGACAGTGGGAAAGGCAATTTTTAGAAGTTCAATAGAATAGCCTAGTCTGAAGCACTAGATTTTTTTCTACAAAACTGAAAGCAAGAGCAGTCATAAGAACTGGAAAATGATCCAGTACCATGTTTTTTCCACTTTAGTTTTATTATATACAAAAATTAATATCTTAAGATCAATTAAATACACTAAAAATGACCAAGTAAAACCGTGTGAGATAGCAGAGGTCTTAGCCTGATGTTGCCTCAAAATCATTCAGAGAGCCCAAAACAGGAAACCTCTTTCAAAAGCACCAAAGTTTACTGGTCAGCCATGTCTTCTGCCATGAACACTGGCATGCGGAGACAAGCAATGCCCTTGGTATCCCTTTGGATACAGCAGTTTTGTCCTGCTGGAAAGTTGTTCTCAGCAGTTTCCCACCAGTAGACCAACATCAGTCTGTGCCAGGAGTCTCCAACCGCATCCTAGATGTGTCAGTGTAAGGGCACGTGACCTCTGGGGTAGGGAGAGAGGAAAGGGAAAGTATTGCACAGCACCACAGTGTTGTGGCTATTCAGTTGAAACACGTGACAGCTTTGGCAGTTTCATTGAGCTGTTTAAAGGGAGGGAAAAAAAGGAAGAAAAAGAAATAAAAATACAAATGCTATTGATACCTCTAGCATGGACATCGTGTAAGAAAAGGACTCGACGAAGAGACTGTAAAACATGGTGTTCTGAAGAGTACCAAGCAACGGTAATCACATCATCCCAGAATGCTCTAAGGGCAGCAAAGATGCCAAGCAGACAAGAACAAGGGAACTCCTCCACAGGCATGCATATAAACAGCTGTTAGCAAAGTGCAGGGATGTTTCCTTGGAAAAACAAATTACAAGTATCTCCCAAACTGAAAGCATCATCCTATACCATGACAATACTTTTCATTCTTACAAGCACGAAAACGAAGGAGCTGGGAGTGGGACAGCCAAGGACATGGAGATGCTTCACAGCACCCTGTGATAGATCCAGAATGAATCCTCCTGGAAATCTCTGTGACATTACTTTAACATTTGGTTCAGACAGAATAGTCATCCACTCTTCTGGTGATACAAAGTGTGACATGAAGAAATCATGGACTAATTCAGTTCCATCTTTAAAACTGAGCTAAAATAATTCATTCAAAAAGATACCTGCATAGCAGCATGGCTATTATACCAATCTAAAAGAAGAGAAAATTACTGGTCAAACAGAGAAGGAATTAAAGGTGAAAGGAATGAGAACTGAAAAGTCTTAGGGTGCCAAAATGTAGAATTACAGTTCAGACTTCCTTCATTACTGTGAACATCATCAAGCCTAGAAAATGTGAAGTAACGTGAATTATCTTAAACAATATTCACTGAAGTTTGGGTATCAGTATGTACACTTGCCTTGGCAGTGGCTCAGAGCATGCATGTGTACATTTAGTGCAGCAATGATGAACAGCAAATAAAGATATTGAGGAGCATTGAGAATCATTGGCTTTAGAGAGAAAAGAAACTGGAAAGATTGGTAAGCTCAGCAAAATAAGGCTAATGTGTATGGATGAAGGAAAGAGAGCAGTAGCAGGGCTGGGAGGAACCCCCACAAGTAAGCAAACATAGTATTCTTTTGGAAGGAAAAGTCAGAAAAGATGGATGCTGAAGAAAGCATGGGAAGGAGCTCTTGTCAAATAGTGCAGTCCTTGCAGAAGTCATCTACCCATAATAAAAGCCAGAAAGAAACCTCAAGCAAGATGCTAAGGTAGAGCAACAATGCATGGAGAATATAGGCGCAAGATGTATCAAGAGAAGTGGAGGTGCTGGACAAAAAAAAGCACAACACTGTTGGATTTCTGCTCTGTCATCAGACTGTTCTCAGCGTGTTGTTGTGAAGAGCCAATGTCTTTATACTGCATGCATTTGGCAGGATGCAGGCATAAATGTTTGGCTTCCAAAAAGAGATTTACACTGATTTTGATATAGACATCTAGGTTAGACAGTATGAGGGGTGTATTGCTTTTATGCGGACACTAAGGAGACAGCTAAAGCCCCTGGTTCCAGTTTTAGATTGTTAAATTTTGATTTGGCGAATCCATCTTTAGGAGATCTTGTATCTGTCCTATTACATCAATGTGTATACCTGCAACATTTAACACACCCTCGGGGCATCTCACACAAGGTTTTCAGCTCAGACACGGGGTACTTCAGCTCATACATTTATTTCAAGTGCCCTTCTCTGCAGTTGTCCACAACCCTGAAAAGCTCAAATGAAACATTGTCTTGAGCCTGGCACAAAGCAGGTGATGGTTTCAGCAAGTAAGCTTACACAGATTCACAAGACTAGGAGGAACCTACACCAAGCCTGTCACTGTTTCTGTAGACCCTAACTGCTCTGGGCTCCCAGGCGCTGTGCTGCCAGCCCTCCCTTTGCTGCACCCCGCACAGACTGCTCTCCCTGCAGCACGAGCTGCCGAGCCCTGTGGTGGAGCATTGAGGAAGGCAAGAAAGAAGAGCATCCACTGCACATGGAGCCCTCAGCAAGGAAAGTTTGGTGCACGGAATTGCATTATTCCCTAAACATGTGACATAATCGTATCAGCATGTATCCCATTGCAACAATCTCATCCGCTTCTTACAGGCCTTAGTGTTGCCAGCACTGGAGGCCAGTTTGTGGTTACTGTGATAAACTCCTGTGCCAGTTTGAGGCAAATTTGGAGGAAAATATTTTCTGATAGAAGGCGAATTACAGTTATCTTTCTTTTACCAGGTTTGGGAAAGAAATCTTCTTCAGAGGAAAGTGAAAGATGGAAAAAACTATTTGTTTAACAAACACACAGGAAAAGAAAAATTATGTTATATAATAAAATCTTTCACTGTGGAGAGAAAACTTGGAAGATTTTTAGAGTCTTTCTGTGGATGTGGTCTCTCTTCTTTTTTGGAGTTGGGTTGGCATGGGCCCCACCTCCCAGACCGAGGTAAGGTCTCACAGTGTCAGGTTTTGATGTTCTGATGTTCTGTACAAGTCTAGAAGAGAAAAAAAAGAAACTAAAGTCCTAGGAAAAACTAAGTTTAACTCTCTGTCTCTCTCTGAAGAAACAGAGCTGGAAAAAAACACCTGGCCGAAGAAAAACCAAAAGGGTGCTCCCTCCTGCTCCACTCCCCACAGAAGCACACTGAGCAAGATAGCAGTGTCTTTGGGGCACAGAACTGCTTTGAAAAGGTTCATCTGACTTTTTTCTCTGGCACCCAGTTTTAAAGGCACGGAAAGGCACAAGATTCATGTCTGGGTGATATGGGATACACACTATAAGGTCACCCCAGGACAACTCCTGGGGAAGGACTTGCGATAGAACATTTCCCACCAGAAATGGGAAGGAGACTTGTTCCCTTTTAAAATGTAGTTATTGCTTCACCGTTGTCTACCCTATCCTTCCTTGTCAGTTGAATAGGAATTTAAAAGCAGAACTGAATTTTTTTAATACATAAACATTTGTGGTAAGCAATGAGCCACAATAGTGTCGCAACTGAAACACAGTTGCTCAACAGCACCTGTTAGTGCAATTACTTTGACACAAAATGTGTTCTTTACTGTTGTCTACAGGGAAAACCAGCAGCAGCCTGTTACCCCGCAGCTCCAGCTGGCAAAAAAATTTGTTACCTTGATCTTGCATCTTATTGCAGATGAAAATAACAGAATTCCAGTGATTAAACTTGTTTTTCACTTACTGTGAAGTGCACACTATACCCTGCAACCAGACAACCTTGAGAGACAAGACTAAACCAAGCTGCTAATTTACAGATAAATACTTTCACAGTACATGAGTATATGCATGAGGGAAAGCATACCTGAGGGCATATTTTTCCTTTACTTTTCTCCATGGCTGAATTAGTTCTAGAGAGAAGGCAGAGCCTTAATAGGAGCCATCGGTTTCTTTGAATGTTCTTACAAACCCTTCCACAATCCTAAGTGGGGGGAAGACTTCAAAGAAGTGGCTAAAGACAAAAGGACAACCATAAAATTGGGATCTGATCAGAAGTTCCGACAAGCTTCTCCTAAAATAACCGTCATCGTAGAACGCACAGTACAGATGTTACCTACATATTTAAGGCTAAGGGTTATTTTAAAGAGGTTTGTGAAAAATACCTGAAGCAAGAAAGAGCATTCCAGGGAGGTTCTAATTCACTGCAACAGGGCATGTAGTTCTGGTGGGAAAGGTTTACAGGACCATGTACTTACAAAAAAGACAATTTTGCATTAGCCAGTGTGGAAGATCAAGAACACCCATCTTCTCATCAGGTCTACAGGGAGCTTGATCCATAGGGACCATGGGAAATTGGAGTATTTCCTCACAGTGGGCTACTGGAGCAGATTTTTATATAACTATGTGTAAGAAGCAACACAAGGAAATGGTTTGGTAGGCATGGGCTGTCCATCTTCTATGCAGAAATGCAGCACAAGTGTGATAATTTGGCTCTGAAGGTGTCTCCACAGTTTTGACACCATTACAGCAATGTATAGTGCCTTACAGTGTATACAGTCATGCTAAGGCCAACTTTGTTGGAATAAAAACACAGAAAAAAGTTGGGAAGCAAGCAGATGGAAGGATAAAAAATTTCATCTATCTGTGAAATGAAAAAGAATGAAAGAGATGCTGAAGTTATCATTGACAGTTTTCATTATCAAGTTATGACTTCAGAGTGATGGACCAAATACTGAAAGTCAATAATCAAAATAAGCATGGTTTAAGTGTCCTTCTCATAGGACATGCTCAATGGCCCACAAGATAAGGTCTTATTATATGGATTATGATGGAGTGAGGTGTGGAGAGAAAGGGCTCATCCTACCATTTAACAGAAATGCTGGGGCTGGCACAATTTAGGCTGCATCCCACAAAACCAAGGAAAATAGCATGATAGCAGTGTGCCATAACAGATGTAGAAGCTCCAAAGAAATGGCATCTGAGAAGCCTGAAAGTGGACACACAAATCTATGTTTAACATCTATTCACAGCAGTGAGTAGCAGAACGGTAAAGGCCTCTAAGCTGTTAATTTTTCTATTTTTGTCTATTCTTTTTACCTTCAAAATTGGAAAAGGATCTCAAAAAAAAAAAAAAAAAGAGTAAAATGCAGAAAAAAAGGACACCTGAGGGGAAAAGACTGTTCTTTGCAACTTGCAGAGCTAACATTGTCTAACAACAGAAGGGATAAATGTCAAAAAACCCAAAAAACATTGTGTAAAGTGCTAGCAAAAGGGCATTACTCACAGCCTGATATAAACAAGTAACAACTCCCATCTGGCAACAAAAGTCTTTGCGAAGGGAAATACGCTGAAACTCCTGCCGATGATAACTGAGGCCTGTTATGGGAAGTGCCTGCAGGATCCAATTGTGATTGCAGCAGAAGGAAAGGAAATGACGTGCTCACGTCCAAAATAGCTTGGAGTCTGACAGTAATTGAGGCAGTTCAAAATAACACACACTCAGAAATCAAAAGTGAGTAGAAGTGGACAGTGGGTACTGAGCAGTTCAGCCAGCTGAGCTCTGAGATTGCTCCTTACCCCTGACTTTTTCGTGATGAAACATCCATGTTGCCATCAAACCTAATATCCCTTTCAGAGGGGGGAAGAGCAGCACCAGGCAGCGGTGGTTCAAACTGAAAAAACATAGGTGAAACACCTTGGAAAAGGAAAGTCAGAAGCTAAAAATCATAAGGTTTTTGATAATTCCAGAGAAGAAACTGTCACCCATACAGAGCTTAAGCCACAGCCTGCCGAAGCCAAAAAGAGCTTTGCTGTGAGATTCAGTGGGCTTTGGCTCACGTCCATCAGCTAAACACTTTCTCTGGCAAGTCTACAGAGTGATTCAGCCCCAAACTGCTCAGCACAGCCAATTTCAAAAGTCCTATTCATATTCTAAAAAAGGCAACTGGACGTCATTCCACGGTCCCAGTTGCACAATTGTCTCCAAACAGGTGGCAGAAACAACATCCGTCACTGGCCAGAATAGCAGAGAAAGTCTGGAGTCTGTGCTAGAGCAAGATTTTACAGCTAACACTCATACTATGGAACAAATTTGATGTCTTCCATTGAGATTACTTTTTTTAAAGCACTGGTCAAGCTTTTGCTTTTTTGGTTTCTTTTTTTCCCCTGATTTCACTGCAGAATGAATATATTCATCTTCTCTTACAGGAAATCACATTAGCATGTGGAACTCATACAGCAAACAGTAGCAGGCATGGTAATATACTTGAGAGGCTTTCCATCGTGGCAGGAAGAAAAAATCACAGAAATTAAATTACCATTTTTAGATAAAGGTATTAGTAATAGTATTTTGGATAAAGGAGATTGCAGTACATCTCACAGAATAGGAATTTCTGTGGAAAAAAAGCAGATATTTTTACAGCTTACCCAGGAAAGATGCAAATCAATAGGCATAAAAATACATTATTTGGCCTGTGTTTTGCAAAAAGAGCTTTTTAAAAATATTCTGTTTCCCCAAAACTCCTGGGGAATTTAAAGGAAAGAAAGAAATTTGTATTTTACCAATCTGATGTGAGAAAGATCAAAAATTAACAGGAAAAAAATTAAATATTGACTATTGACATTTCTGCGATGACATTTTTAAAATTGAAAGGCTTGTTTGGACAAGGTGTTTATTTCAATATTTTCCCAAATGAAATTTTTACTCTTCCTTTCAAAATAACATTTTTATGCTTTAAAACAATCCAGATGACAATGAAAAGATGTTGAAGATCCCACAAACTTAATACGAGTTTTCGAATTTAGCTTAAAATTTGAGTAGTTTCCCTTCTGCTGGACTCACATCTCATCTCCCCTGTAGCTTTTCAGATTTGCGCCAATGAACAAAATTATCTGTTTTTTAGACATGCTGTTTGAACAGTGGCAGAGGGCGAGTCTGCAATGTGGTGGCACTGCAGGAGAACAGGCCATCTCTTGGCAAGGGAAAAGCTCTCCTCATGAGAACAGCACTGCCGAATTCCCTGTTGCCTTGTGCTTGTTGGAAACCACTCATGCAGGGGCAATGCCTGTAGCACACCTTCCCTCTCTTAGGGCAGTATTCTTCGGCCATTTGCAACTGCTGAAAACCCTACAGGACAACACATCATCAGGCCCCATGGGTCCACATCATAAGAAAATATTGGATATTTTCTTATAGCAAAAGGCTGTTCTAGAAACTGACTTTCCAAAGAAATAGAAGGCCAAGTTTTCAGCATCAGTGAAGAAAATTCAGCCATGCTTTGTAGCATCAAAAAGTTCAGAGAGACTTTAGTAGGAACAGGATTTTAAGAGAATATGCACCAGTCTCCCTACAGACAACTTATTTCCTTTTGTTTTGAACTCAATGTGGGAAGTTTTTTTGCTTGACTTTTTTGTGTGTGGTTTTTTTTTTCTTAAGTTTTGGGAAAAGACGTAAGAAGGAAATCTCCATTCTGTAGCAATAGGCGCGTGTAGGAACTTGTGGAGGAAGAAGAAATGAAGTGCATTCCTACTGGCATTTCTCAGAGGCAATTTCTCTGTTCACATAACTTCAAGCAGGAAAATATAAAGGATCATATAAGTACTCCCACTGGCACTCTTCGTCATTTCTTACCAAGAAAAGCATCTTGAAGAACTTGTGTCATGTTTGATTGCAAGCTTTTTTGCAAAAAATCCAAAATTCATTGTGTGATAAACATTCATATTTAATAAAGCTTACTACAAGCCTTTTCAAAGGAAGAGAAGAAAAAAAAAGAAAAAAACACCAAACTAAACCAAACCAAAAAACCAAACCAAAACCTAACAAATCCCCTCACAAACAAGCACAAAAAACAAAAATAAAAACCCCAAAAAGGCAGGGAACATGTCACTCAGCAACGGTCCAAACACTCCCAGCTTGAGCTCTGCTACAGCTAGGTTAAATTAAAACAATGGGGTAGATCTGAGAATTACTTCCTGTTTCCATTCCTCTTCCCTCCCCTTTGTTTGGCAGGAGAACAGGCAAGCAGAAAAATTTCCCCTCGTGAACTGTAACCTGTGTTTGATAGTGAGGCCAAATTATACAACTGAATCAACATACTTTGATGTCTAACTATCACTTTTCTATCTTTTCATTACACGTAACTCATTCAGCTTTCCTCTCTGATTTTCTCCCATTCCCCTTCAAACACACCCATTTGCAAGCTGCTGTGGAGTGCTGACCTTGTCTTCAAGATCCCCCAACCTGACAAAAGCTACATCAACCCTGCCAAGGAAGAAGGACAAGGGCAGGTTGTGCAGGTTTGCTTTCCCAGGCGAATCTAGACGTACGAGAAATTTATAACTGAGAAGTTTAAACACGTTGTAAGAATATAAATATGCTGTATATATATAATGTACTATATATGCTCACGTAATATGTCCTAACAGGAACACTTGCAAAACGTTTGGCTAACAACCAAATGGTATTAAAAGGCTGTCTTTCCTCACTCCACATTGTAATGTTTCAGTTCCTTGTTGTTAAATGAAATGAATATACCAAATAACAAGGGTTGAAAGGGGAAGGTGTACTGTAGTGCCTCCCTAAGCAGGAGCTAGGTCTGTAGAACATTAATATTTGAGTAATAAAATACTTTGGTTTTTTAATCAAAGCAGATTATTCATTTTTGCACCAAAATGAGTGTGGTTTCTGTGGTTTTTTCACAAATGAGAACTTTTTTTCTTGAAAATTCAGTTTTTCCTCTTGAAAATCCAAGGAAGATGCACTTCAGGAACCCCTCCAAGCAAATCTAAACACAATGGTTTGGAAATCTTCCCTGATTCCTCTTGCCATTTACTTTGGCCAATGTGGAAAAAAAAATACACCTCTTTTTTGTGCAGAGATAGACCTGCATGCCTAATTTTACCATTTGTAAAGCCAGAAGATCAAATATGTAAACAAATCTTTGAACAGGTGAGGCCTAACAAACTTTTGATAGAAAAACAGAGGAATATGTGTGATTATGGATGACATCTTTTTCTCTCTAGATACTACAAAAACTAAGTGCTGTCTGCAGCACCTTACAGATTAATTATCAACTACATACTAAGTTTTTTCACTCCTTTCCTCATTTATTTTTTCTTCTAGCTGACAGCTGGTAGTTTTACTTTGTTCTAGCTTTGAGAGTGCCTACATTTTACTGGTAATAAGTTCTTTCAAAGAATGCTTGGAGTTCCTTGTAGAACAGAGCGTCTTCCAATCAATCCCATCTCATCTGTCAGAGAGTCCAGAGATTTTCAGCAACTCACTTAGAGTAGATTAGAATAACAGATATCCCCTTGAAAACGTCTCTTGGAGAGGGCAGGTCTGCTCTGGAGCACTTACAGCTCAAAGGCAATTACCACATGTTTCCAGAAGAAACTCTGACTTGGCGGCACAAAGGTACTCTACCACACTGGTGTGAAGGGGCATTCCAGATAATCTAAAAAGTAAAATTTTAAAAAGTGAAAAAAAAATTTCTGTGTTGTTGGGTTGGTTTTGGATTGTTTGGGGTTTTTTTACTGGACACTAGAAGTTATGCTTTCCTGACATTTTTTCTTTGGAAATGAACCACCCAAATGCGTTGTTTATGAAGACTATGAAGTGCTTTGTGAACTCCAGAAGATAAGATACTGTAATATAGTGACTCATAGATCTCCTGGTGTAAGTGGGTTAAATTTCCACGGAGGCTGCACTTTGAAGTCAGTCCTACAGTGGATGTTGAATCTCACTCCTGAGAGAAAGAAAACATCAAATGCCATGCACCTCTGACAGACACTGGTTGGGAGACAAAACTCAAAATGAATGTAGAGAACAGGGCCTGATCCATTGAAGCAAGTCTGTGCACATCTTAGGAAACTAACTTTATATAAGTTATTCACATTAAAACAACACAAAATGCTAAAGTAGTATTAGCATCAAAAGCACACGAAGGATCAAACAACCAGCTACGCTTATAATCCAGTTATTAATACAACAGCTTCTGTGGTTCAAAGAAACCAGCAGCAGAAAGAAATTGAGCTTGGAATGAGCTCAGGCTGCAGTTCAGACCTCCAGAGACCATCACTACGTCACCCTGAAAAGAGAGCTGGACCCGCCCTGTGCTTTACTTCAGCAACCCCAGATGTTTAAAGAATCACTTAAAACACTATAGAAGGTGAAGATGGTTGAGAGGACTAATAAAAGTGCAAATGGAAATGGCAAAAAATTCACAAAATATGAGCAATAGAAATTATTCCAGAAAGCCATTCAGTCAGAAGGTTAGAAACCATGACTCAGGAGAGTTACGAATGCTAATGTGCCACCGAAAAATGTGAGGCAAATCTTTTTATACATAACTGGACAGAACCTAAAAGAGCCAGTGTAAAACTGAGGGAGCAACCTAAGTTCTCATTGCAAAAAAAAAAAAAAAGAGAAGCAAGGTTAATCCACTGCTGGTAGCTGAAATGTGAAGAAGCAAGAGAAATTATAACCTGGACTAGTTTATCAGGGGTGGGAACACTCAGGAGATGAACACAATCACCACACACATATACTGTCTGTTATGAAACATGTCATAACTAGAAAAACAAAATTCAATAACCAGGGGGTACTTAACCATCCAAAATGGTATACAAAAAAAGAGTAATGGTTAACAAGAAAACCAGTTTATTTGTCTTCTTTATCAGCCTCAGCACACATCATGTGGACACAGATTTGAGCAAATTCAGTGTTGGTTAGCATATTATACTGTATCTCTTTGCCAAGAAATACATTTTTAAAATAACCCACTAACTACACATCAGTTAATTTGGGATCCCATATTTTAGGCACTTAAGCTTTTATGTCAGCAGTGTTCTGCACTAAAATCTTTCCCCACTGAAGCTCCTGTTTTGGACATCCTGTCCTATTCCCAAAAAAATAAAACACTTGCAGAGACCATTGGCTTTAGCTGCCTCTGTGGCCATTCAGCTTCTTGTGTGGCCAAGGTCTTGAAGCCTCAAGTTTGAGAAATTGAAATGTAGTAACCTAAACTTTGTAAAATAACTGAAATTTGCTATGAATAATTGGTCTTTGGGGAGCTCAGCTTAGCCTGTGGCATATTCCACCCCTTTGCCCTCCTCTCCACTGACCCCCGAGCACGAAAGAGAAGCAAAACATATATTTGAAATGTATTAATAGGAAGAGAGTCCCACATCTATGATTATTATACGTAAGCTGTGGGAAAGCCAGCGCCCCATTAAGGTTAAGGCATTGACAAAGCAAGTAAATGGAAACAGGCATGCTTCAATAGCTGAGAAACAGTAAGACTTTGTAGATCACCCCAATCAAGAAAAAAACACTTTGTTAACAGATATCAAAAGGACTGAACTACATTTTGTGGCAGGTAAAGCCTGAAGAATGAGAGAGCTAAGAACCATGACACCTTGGAAAGCTGTCACGAAATGCTGGATGCATGTATTCACGCTACTGAGCCCCTGGCGCTGCAGGGATGAATATGAAATGAATAATAAATAATATTAATTTAAATTTTATGCTCTAACTCTCGCAAAAATGAAGTTAGACAAATTGTCAGAAAGGTTGAGCAAGTTTCATACGTTCTGATACTTTAACTTATTTTATCCTTATAGTAGATACGTCTACACACACACACACACACACACACACAAAAGAGCTGTGTGAGGTGACAGTCAAAGAACAAAAATATTTTTTTCTGAACCATGGAGGCAAAAGTTCTATTGTAATTCACTTGAGGTTTTGGGAGAGCAGTTCATGGGTGGTTAATATTTTGCCTGACTCACTGAGAAGAACTAATAAAAGTAAAAGCTGTGCAGCTGCTCCTTCTAATCTGAAAATAAATCACAAAGGCAGGCACAAACAAAAGGAAGGTGAGTTCTCCACTGAACGATTAGGAGGAGGACAAACGAGGGGGGAAAATAGGTAAAGTAATCCACCAACTTCTTCAACGAAATTTAATCAGAAAAGTTGTTTAGAAAGGGGCCGCAAATCTACTGAAAACAAAGTTTCAAATAACAAACACCAATATAAGTACAAAATAAATAATAGCCTCAAGGCCAAAGTCTAGAGATTAGCAGAGCAATCAAAATGAGCCAGAAACAAACAATCATAAGTCTGCGAAGCAGTCTGTCAAGCAAACAGCTCTCAAAACCAGATTTAGAAAACAAGCTCTGTGGAGGCTGACTGATAGAGCCAATATTTCCACCCCAGCTGGGATTTCTTGGTGAGGGCCAACCTAATGAAACAAAAAGACTTTTCCTAAAAAGCAAGGACACATTGTGAGGATAAGGAATCATAAGGAACAGATCAAAAGTTTGCTGCCATAATCTTAGCTTTAAATAGAGCTATTCCCTCTTGGCACTGAAAAATTTTGGTGACGTTGACTTACCTTTACTCTTAGGAAATACACTGGAGCTGTACTGCGGAATACAGTACACGTTAGCCCAAGTGACAGTAATCAACACACCTTTGGCCTACAGTCAATCAAAATACACACCGAGATTCAGCAGCCTTGCCCTGACTGTGGATCTGGGTACTTACTTGAGACCAAGTATGGAAAATGTCCCCTTTTAATCTTCTGCATCCTCCTAAACCGATGAGATTTGGAGGCTACTACAGCTCTCAGACAATTGTGGATTTATATTCTGAGGATTAAAGTGTCACAATGTGATCATTTGGTCATACAAGACCCTTGCCTGCAAGACCATAAAAACCACAACAGTAATATTTCAGAATATTTCCAGCCCTTGAATCTAGACTGTTGGCAAGTTGAATTTTACAATTGGGCATGAATGTTCCAAAGTTCAACTATAAAAAAAAAACAATTTTCTGCCATACATTAAAAAACCCGATCTCTTTTTTTGCCAAAGTATTTATTCTGGTAAATTTGACTTTCACCACTTACTCCTTTTACAATGAGAACCTGTTGCAAATCTCCTGTTACACCCTCCCTGTTGAGACAGGCTGCTGCCACATTTGGCAGGGGCAAGCCCCAGACTTGCGAAGTCTGTGTGTATTCTGAACTTTCTGGTGACAAACCTCGGCACTGAGGTTAGCAGAAATAATGACGCGCATGAAGATGAGAGCACATCTAATCAAGTACTTGCAGGGTCAGATCCCATTATAATATTATTAACACAGGATCATTTAACGGAGACACCAGAAACTTTTCTGTGTGTCAGAGGAATAAATCCCCTACTGCTTCAAAGCTTCTGAACAAACAGGGGTTTCATATTTGTCTGTGTCTGCTGTCTATTTTGGATCTTTGTCATTTACCCTGGCCCACATTTAGGTCTGGAGCAGCTGAGAGAAGAGTCTGGATGTGGGGGTTTTTTTATTGCCCATGGAACCGAGCCACAAGATAGTCCTGCCTGAAAGGAAACTAACTCTGATTGCATGACTGATGGGATTGTAGTGTAAAAAAAAAGTCCATTTTAAAGTTTACCCAAGAGCAGTGTCTCTTCAAGTAGTGTGACCCTGTGGCTTCATTTAACATTTCTAGGACAGAGTCTGCAAGGTTAATGTGTTAAGACAGTAAAAACTTTCCCTTTGCCTTGGGCACATCACTTCTATTCAGCAAGGCAAATAACACCCCACCTACAGCAGCCTGCCCAGAAGCCCAAATGCTGCACAGCAACAAGCCTCCGTTTCTGTCCGTCTCCTTGTCTCCTTGAGACTGACATTGCCTGGGTGCTGAATAGCCTGGTGGGAAGAGTTCAATGCAGGGTTTGCACTTTCCCAGCCATTAGCCAGCTGCCACCGCATTTCATTATCTTAGGGGGTGCTTTTATACATCAAAGGCACTTCCAAACAGTGAGATGAAGTGGAAGTAACTGAGCTTGGTCCACGTTGCAAGTTGTAGTATTATTTATTGTCGTTATTTTTTGCACCCGTCTCATGCCATCTGGCTCGCTAACTGTAAAGGCTGGCGATGGAGAAAAGACTCAACACACCCCTCTCAATTTCTTGGAGTGAATCCTGCTGAACAACTAGGCCTTGGAGCAACTGCCTGTTGTTATCAGGACTCTTCATTGTTTTGCACAAGGAGCCCTCTAAAAAGCAAGGGGAAAAAAACAAAGGGAGCAGACAGGATCTCATGTGAAAACAAAGTAAGCAGAGCATGAAAAGCGTCACTGAGATGGCTTTTACTTTGCTTTCTTTCTGATGTAGCCAAGAAATGAAGACTTGAAAAAGATTTTCTTTCAGTCTTCTAAAGAAGTTTCCTATGAACAAACCAAGGTAGTGGGTTTTGCATAAGATCGCCTAAAATCACTGTTCAGCTGTTTTAACTTACTTCAGCTTTTGTCTTCTTACAGCTTTCTTTCAATGACAAAAGCCCATATGGATGGTGACTTATTGTACTTCTCCAGCGTTTGAATCCTGCTTTTCCATTACTGGAAATCTCTACTGGATATATTCACAAAATCTTTAGAATTACATTAAAAGGTGAGAAAAAGTGAAATCTCTCTATGCGTCACAGACGGCTTGTGAGTGCCTTGAACAAGAGTCGTCAGTGGAAGTATGATTAAGCCGCACTCTTACACAGTGGCTTGGTCTTACAGTCCAAGGAATAAACTACAGCAGATTTCTACTTTGTGCCTGCCTGCTGCCCAAATGCCCTGCTGCCAGGAAAATAAGCTCAACAAGAAATGCTCCAACTTCCACAGTGACATTTTTTGACATAGATATTTTGTCTAATGATTTCTTTTACTTTCCTTTAAACATTAACTTGAGAAATACAGTAGTTTGACTGTGAGTGAGGGCAATTGACTGTGCAATGTCAAGGTACTATGGCTTAAAAAACGTCCACTTCCAGAACATTAGTTCTCTTTTTTTTAAATCACAACATTGTTTTCTGTTTTTGTTTGCTTACCATGAAAATCGGTATCTGCTATAGTGAATTCTTGCGTGAAAGACTCCAGTTCTGTAAACCAAGTCACACAGGTAAAGCTTTTGCTTGGACAGTTTCTAAAGGTGAGTGTGCATAAAGAAGATTTGCGGTACGAGGGTCACAAATTTGGGTGTCCTTCAGCAGGCTTGATTAACTTAATTTGAGATGGATAGGAGCTGAGAACAAAACATTTAACTTGGTCCTAAAATTTCTTTCTATTTTGCACTCACTGCAGATGACCTGTAGCTGTGAAATATCTCCCTGTAAGCTAGCAACTAGACTGTTATCCAAGACTGACTTGGAAACAGTAGTTAGAGAAAGCAAGCTACTGGCAGCCAACATCAAAAACAAAAATCCCTGACCTTGACTGTTCTTAACACAAAAGCCCTTTTCCTGCTGTTTTTCAATGAATGAACAAACGAGAGCCAGCAAATTATATAGCAGACACTTTCTTCTGAAAAGATAAAGTAAATCTGTTTTATTTCTATATACAATCTGCTGCACAAGCACAAAGACAGGAAGCAATATTGGGAAATTCTTAAAAATATGATTTGTGCTGGACAGAGTCTCTTCCTTCTCCTTTATATCACTTAGAACAAATAGTGAGCCAAGAATTTCCTGAACTTTTGCAATTTGCTTGGAATATGTATTCTCCCTTCCCTGCTACTGCTTTATGAAGAAAGAGTTTATTCCTCGTAGTAGGTTTTGAATTTCACTTAAAATAAAACTGCATCTTATATGCTCTGCTCCATCACTGCTCCTGCCATCCTGGCTTTCTTTCTAACGGGATTGAACAGGTGCTGCGACCCAGCTTTGTTTTCAAGCTGCACCCAGATAATCTCCCCCATTTCAGAGCATGGCAGGCATCCCTTCTTGGGTAACTAACTAACCCTGCACCACATAAACGGAGAGAACAGTCACAAATAAGTCCTTTTCTCAGTTTTAGAAATATGATCAAGTCAGATGTATCCAGTAAGTCTTCATCAGACAGATTTGTGTAGTACCTCAAATGAGCTGTCCACAGGAGGCCTAAGGCTCATGGGACAGACATTTTTATGTGGATGAACAAGGAACTGCTCAAAAGCAATATGGCCAATGCAAGCAGGTTTCCCATCTGTCTCAAGCAATAGGATGGCACCTCTTTTGTCATTTCAATGAACATTTATTCCCCATTCAGGACCAAACGGGTAAAACAGGGCCCCTTGATAGGCTGGACAGGCAACATTTTACCCCAGTGGCCTCACAAGCTGTCATTGGGTTATGGCACCTGGACAAGACACCGCTCAGAGAGGCAGCTGCAGTGTCTTCTGCAGAGAGATGGGCAGCCAGCACAGCCCCACTCTACCAGGGTTTTGGGGGAAGGGAAACCTTGGAGTAGCACGAAGCTGCAGGACACAGGGCATGGAACAGCCCAGGGAGTAGAGGGAAAGGCTCCAGGTGGGGCTTGCTCTCTGGAGAGGCAAATACTTGGTGTTGGCATTACGTTCGTCTGGGGGAAGAGGCTAATTTCACCCTTTGATAAACTGGATTAGGGAAAAACTCACTTAATTAGCCTTCGGGCTCAGTTCCTCACCTGATGAAAGCAGGACCAGCTTTCACCATCCCACTGGAGCAGAGCAGCAGCTGAGGATGTGGCCCCCAGCGCTTTCTGCCCTCCTGCAGAGTCTCTCCTGGCAGCAAAGCCCTCAGACATTCACTGCGGGCAGGTGCACACAGAGGGCAGACTGCAGCTCGCCCAAAAACAGCTCCCCTGGAGAGCGTGGTGCTCTCCAGCCTTCACCTCCCCTTTGCCATTCTGTCCGGCTGTCATATGGATGCTTTCTTTGCCAGCTGGTTTGGAGCAACCCAAACTGCGACTACAGCAAGGCTGTGGAGAGCAGGACAGAGAAAGGCAACTGGATCTGGTATTTCCTCGCTGCTATTGGGAAAACAGCACAGAATTAGAAAGAGGAAATGCAAACGGTGCTGCATTCACAGCTTACCTATAGATATTCCAGGAAAAAAAGGGAATGTGCAAACACGCTGCAGCTCTCAGGATTCCCTGTCAAAGCATGTAGCAGTCCTGGCTGAGAACTGGTCAACCAGGGCCTAAATCCGATGGTCAAAGGTAAATGGGAGTTTAAATGATGTTTATGTATGTAACATAAACATAAAATAAAATGTTTATGTTTATAAACCTAAACATAAAATGATGTTTTGGATTCATCAAAACAGTTATAACAGTAAGGTCCCAGGAAAAAATGTATTTCCTTTTCTTCAGAGTATCTTTAAATACCATGACAGCAAAGACTAAAGATAATAATAGCTCTCACTTTGGTTCAGATATGGCAAACTAAAAGCAGCTTTCTTTAGATTTATATTTTGTTAAAGGTCACCGTGAATTACGACTCTCTTCTGAACTGCTCAGCTGTTACCATGCAGGGTGACTGTCTGGACAACCCTCTCAACACACCAACAGCTAACAAGCAATGACAATAAGTTATGAGGCACAATTCAAGGAAACAAAAAACAAAAATGGAAGGATATGAATTCTACAGAGCACACAAAGAAAAAATGGGTGGGATGCTCGTTTCCTCAAATTGTGTATCAACTTCATAAGTTAGCTACAAATTATCCCCCATTAAAGGATGAGAGTATCATCTTACATCCCACCTTTGTGTTATTTTTCCAGCACTCCACGGTGGATCCAGATCTCTGCTTCTTCTGTTTGAAGAACTGTAGTCTTTTCACATGTTTTTGAAACATGGAGTATAGTTGCTGACATGATTCACATGCTGGTCTTGCAGCACAGAAAATCTACAGATGACTTCAAAATATCTGAAAAAAAAAAAGGAATCACGGTACAGACTCACACTAACATGCTCAAACGATAGTGCTCAAACTATACTTAGCAAGACAACAAATAAAGGATGAATTAAAACATAATGAAAACAAAACAGATTTTTCATACAAAATGTTGCAGCAGCTTTCAGACAGGATTAATCTGCATTCCTGAACAAGATATTTTTAATATCTTTCTTAAAATGCTCTGGGTTTAGTTTCATGTTCCTTCATTGCCTCATTTCCCCCAAAAAAGCAACATTTCTTTTTTCTTTTTTTTTTTTTTTTGTAACTTAAGAAATACATTTTAATCCAGTTGTTTAGTTCGTATGTTATCATTACTGTCTTCTGCTTTTACTATGATACACACAGTAGCTAAAAATGGTGTCGTACTGTTACACTGTATGCAGTACACAGTGTACCAAGTGCATGTTTATTCTTAATCCTTAGCAGTTCTCACTCATTAGCTAACAAAACAGAGCTATTTTTTCTGGTTTGGGGTTTTTTTGTTTGTTTGTTTATTTTTTGTTTGGGTGGTTTTTTTTGTTTTGGTTTTTTTTAAGGGAAAAATATGGAAAATCCTGTATCCATTTTAAGAAAGTATTTTCTCTTCTGGTATCAAAAGGTTTGAAACATTGGCAAGATGCAGGGTTTTCCATAACACAATGAAAAGTGAATCCATATAAAAATACTGATTTACAGATCAAATTTATACATCTTTCGCTTCACAAATATGGAATTGGAAGGCAAAACAAATGTGTTATACCTGTAAGGTGGCTTTTTCTAAGGAAATATTTATGTATTTAGGAGACACTAAATTTATGCTACTGTAAAACAGATTACTTAAATATCTCCTCACCATTACAGCAAAAAACATATTTGTTTGGTTTTTTTACATCAAATATACACTCTTTAGATGAGGAAGAGTTGCAAAGGGATATAACAAGCATGTGTTTATGTTAAAAGACAAAATAGCAAACATGTAGCACAGTGTTTGACTAGACAAAGCAAAATAAATGAATATTTTTTTCCATTGCTAGAATTTCACAAATTAGAAGAAAATTCAGAGTTAATCAAATCTAAAAAGAAATGAAACTGAAAGAGGTTGCTCTTTAGCAAAGAAAACTTAGTTTGATAGTGTTAAATAGATAGCTGGGATCTGCTGGGAATACACACCTTGGTTTCATCTGATTGACCTTGTATCATTGCTATGGTGCATAACTACACCTGACAGGTCATTGATTGTCAGTATGTAAAGCAGATCCTTGGGGACATAACTTGGCAGAGAGCAGCTTCCCGTGTTTTTCACATTCCCACAGCAAAAATTCAAGTCCCTACTCCAGTAGTCACCACATATAGAGAAGAAAGGAAAACAATGCCCTTACAAAAGGCTTTATAAATGACAAAGATGATTAGCAGGTGCCTCACATGTCAATTAACAGATTTCAGGCCCAGATCACAAATATGACAGAATAATATTGATTTGAAATTTCAGAATGAAAAAATAAAGTACATTTTTTCTCTCTCAGTCTAGCTTTCACTCCACAACTCCAATAACTTTAACACTTTTCATGTTCAGTCCTGCTTGATAATTTTGCCCCAAGTATGCAGTGCACACACACGTGCACAATAAAAACCCCGCAGATTAGAATGCTGTTTATTCTGCTGCCACAAAAGCAATTTTACTCTACTTTGTGTGACCAAATGTACCATAATGTTTTCATCACCAAGTTAAAGAGAGTATGCCTAATGGCTTATACAGTCCTACTACACAAGAACCCTATTCAAACATTTGCTCAAGTCATGCATGGCTTTAGTCACATGCATAATAGCCTACAGACAAAAGACACAAGAGACAAGGAGGGCTTTATGTATCAAACTGAAAGTAGTATTTCCCTGTGCTGATTCTATGTAAACATCAGAGATCTGCAGGATATCATATTAACATGATTTTTTATCATGGAAAAAGAATGATAAATCAATGCCTATAACTACAGTACCTGTGTCTGGAAAGAACGAACACATAGTCAAAAATTATAATGAGAATTTTTGATGTCAACAAAAAAAAACCTCAAAAAAACCCCAAAAAACCCAACAACAAACCAAACCAATGGTTTTTACATGTTTACAATAAACTAAACCATATTACTTAACATAGATTAATGAAAAAGCCTTTTTGTCAGGATATAAAAGAGCCATCCTTTGGGGTTTTTATTAGCTAGATGGACATGCTCACAAATTCAGGAAGAGACATAAATAGGCAAAAATTCTTTATATATTGAGAGTGTTCACTGATAGCATACGCCAGTGCCCAATACCTGCATAAAGCCTTGCACATTAACATGGGGCTACTGCTCTGCAGTCAACACCACCCACAGGGTGTCACCTCAAGAGTCAAGGGTAGGGAGAGGGAAAGTGTTGGGTACAATCATCAATTACTGTAAATTGACAGGACAGCCCCTCCTCCACCCCTCACCTTCACAGCAGCCAAAGCTGCACTTCACACGTGCAAACAAATACAACTACAAAACTATGAGTGAAATCAGAGCAATCTGATCACACTCACGGGCCAGACATAAAACCCTTCTATGAACCTGGTCAGCCAGCAGAATTGTCTCAAATGAGATGCCTCCTCTGTAACACAGGACTGGCTTCGGGATAAACTACACCATTTTCCAAGCAAAAACCAAAGGACCCATAAGGGATGCAGGCCTATGGATCAAGCTCTTGTTTCCAGCAAGACAGCTAAATGTACTTCTTCTACATGGTTCAATTATTTAGGAATGTCAATAAAATGAAATATTTAGTTCCATCTTTGAATCTCTTTAATAGACAATCTTGTCTTATAATATGCATTTCATACAAATAGAATACATCTGTAGCATTTCCATCTGTACATTTTGCAGCATGTTATGAACGAGATCAGTATCAATATTCCTATTTTTGAATGGAAATCAAGATATAATAAAAAGTGAACTAGCCCCAGTCAGTTACCTGAAAATGAACCAAATGCTTTCTAGACCAAAAATTTCTGAGTCTATCTATCAAACCTACAAGAATGTGCTGTTTTCCTTAATACCATACTGAGATCCCAGCTGACAAAGACCTCACTATGGCTAAGAGTTGCATAATTCTACGAAGAAGTGTGAAAAGGAAAATCATTCCACAACAACAACAAAAAAAAAAGTTAATTTATAGTAATGGAAAATTTGATGGGAATGGTTTACTTTTACTAAAATATTGAGGAATAAATGGTTGCTCAGGTGCAGAATAAAATTTGTAGTCAAAAGGAATAAGAGAGCTGCCTAAAATTGCTTTTTAGTTTGAATGTCCATATACAGTGTATTTCCTAATTAATATTTCATACTCAGACAGTATCACACAGCTCAAAAAGACAGACTGGTGATGAGAGGTTAATGGAAGAACTGTTTTGGTGTATTTATATCTGGTGTGCCTGTGGCCCACCGTGTCAGGAGGACTGAATTTCTGAGGTGACGTTTGTCAGACATTCTTCCAAGTCTTAATGCCAGGTGATCTTATTCCCTGCATGGTAATAAGAGGTCAACAAAACCCTTCCTCCAAAAAAGAAAAGCTCAAATAAGCAACAAAACACACAAAAATCCATAAGGCCTTGCTGGGCACGCTGCAGGACGATGCACCCCTGGGAGGAAGCAGAGCTGCTGATCTGGCAGTTAGATAGAGGCGCTGCCCTTTGCAGAGTGTTTTGCAGGATAGTTATCTGGCTGCTGCACACACTGATACGCCCACAGCCATGGGAACAGAGCTATTCCTACACAATACATATTTTCCTTTTCATATCTAGCACATATGGCTACAAAACCCAAGCCTTGTTAAGAGACTATCTCCATTTACCACTACATGCAGTGTGCTGTACTCTCAACATATTTTTATCGACTGTGTGCACCAGCATTTCTAAAATTAAAGAGAAAACACATGTGAAATGGCAGTACCTACAGACTAACTATACCCTCAGGAATTTAAAATATTAGAAAAGATTGAGCAATATTTGCCTCAATAATTTCAAATAATTACTGCTCCCATCCTGAGACCCACCTTAGAGATGATTTTAAGCTCACACCAGACCCACAAAGAAAACCTGGCCCTCCCCAGTGCCTGCCCTGCCCACAGGCTTTTTTGGGGTTTTTTTTTCCCTATTTCTAACTGGGAACAGTTGATCAGTGGTGCCCTGGCCAGGAATATATCAGGAATAGATATGAATCAAAGGAAGGAAGCTTAGACAGAACTCCAGATTTCTACTCTTTTGTACTGTGTCAGTTTGAGCAGCGGTTATATCATGTGTAGGCCTGAATCCTAACTCATTTATCAGGAGTGACCCTTGGATGAGCCTCAAACCACCATTAGCAGGATATAAGCCTATACACAGTGTTTGAACAAGGCAAATGGAAGTGTGTTAAGGCTTGAAATTAAGGTTTTGACCTTGGCTTAAGATTTGTGACAACATATGCAGATACACCAGGCAGCTCCTTTATTTACCACCATACAAGCTGTGCAGGTGCATTAACCTTAAGATTGCTCTTTTAGGACTGACAGAAACAAATCACTTACAAATAAATGAAATTTCCCATTAGTTTTTTAACATTGAGCTCTACAGAGTGAAAATAGAGTCTCTTGAAGCCAGCAAATAAACTATCATAAGGTTTACTGAACTGATCTTCAGGTTATAAGAACTATGAGGTACAAGAAATAGTTTTTTATTTTCTTAAGGGACTTTGAGAAAATAATGAGAACACGGGTAAAATACAACTGAGGTTTTGTTGTTGAGATTTCTTTTCCCCTCTTTGTTTGCAAAACAAACAATAAACCACTTAAGAACATCTTCCAGAGACAAAAAAATTTTTGCAAATTTGGATTAAATTGAGTGAATGAATTTGACAGGTGGAAAAGAAGGGAAAATCAGAAACACAAAAACATCGCTTTCTATATTTGCCCATCAAACCATGCAGGTTCCTGACTGTAGGATGTTTTCATGCAAAATGCAGCTAAAGCTTTTTACAAGCAGCAAGAATTTTAATGGATTTTGCTTTTGAGCAATTCGAACAATTTTTTCCCATTGTGTGGCTTGATCCCTAAATATATAATTTCCATAACTTTGATTCCTTAGATTATCTATTGTGACATAAGATGTATGTAACCCTGAGTTACCAGCAAATCCATCTTTACTGTGAAGCTAAGGCAGGAGGAGAATGCGCAAGCTCTGGCATTCCCACCACTTTCAGAGGCTCCTCACTGCTACCCAAAAGCCATGCAGAACTCTAAAGCCGTGCATAGAAGGAGCCTTCTAACGAGCCTGGGCTCTCTGGTGATACAAATCTGGTGCAATACTTGTGGTGCTGCTCCCAGGGCTGCTCCCAAGGCACATTTCTGTGGAAAGAGCCAGAAAAAGGCACAGGATCATTCCTTCTAAGAGGACAAAGCTGCTTCTTTCACCATCAAGATGGCAGTGCACAAGCTTCCAGGCCCCTGAAGTCCATTTAGTGAAGCATGTCAAACTCTTTCAGTATTACAGTTACAATGTAATTTTTATTTGTAAGTGGCTACTTTTACCATTACAGCAGCAGGACAAAGACAGACACTAGTATAGGCAAAGATATTTTGTATCAAGGAGCACCGACAGGACAGGATGTCCAGGACCTTCAGTTTTGGGCCCTTTTCCTTCACTGTCTTGCAGGAACGATTTCATATAGTTTCTTCCACAAAAATTGATGAAACTCTCTATAGGTCTTTTATTAAAGAAAAATAATGAAAAACAATATTTCTGGCAAGGAAAAATAATGTAATTTTGAGCCACCAAAAGGCCTAAACATAATGTTAAACGTTAAGCCAAAACGCAGCTGTAAGCTTCCAAAATTAACTGCTTCCCAATCATAACAGTAAAATGCAGGCAAAGACATCCTATGTTTATTATGCAGTACCTGCATTCCTGACCACAGGGATCACTTCCATGGATCTGACTGACTCACAAAAATGCCCAGGTTATAAGAAAGTAAGTTTGTTTAATAATGATTGACAGAGTATGAAAACATGGCCAGTACAGCTAAAGAACAAAAGTTCCTTGTTCATTTAGGCTTCTTGTCTGAACTTGTGTTTAAGCAAAAAGAAATTAGATGAGTTCTGTAACTGCTTAAATAAGAAACACACCCCAGAGTTAGACAGCTGGATAACCTGTGTTCTTCTACAGCACATCATACTACCATATCCTGGTCAACTATGCAAAATGCTACTGCTTTTCAATCCCATCTATTGAGCTTTTATGCTCCTTACTTGAGGGACCCTCTCCTCCTAGAAGCTGGAGTACAATCTGGGTTTTCATGCCTAGTCACTAGTGTACTTATGAAAATAAAACACAAGATCAACACTGTAGTCCATCCTGAAATACTGTACTTAACACAGAGACAGCTCAAAGCCATGAGGAATCTGATGCAGGTAACTAATTTGCCACTGTGAAGTGGCAACTGATGCTCTGCACTTCTGAGATGTATTTGGGACTCTAACACGTGTTTAAACATGCATTTGAACATCTGTTCCTTTTAGCCATTCAGTCACTTTTCTGGTATAAACTCTGCGTATGTTTTTGTTCCCTTTTTCTGTTTACCTTACCCTCTATCCAATAAACGGTGAGCTCAAAATGATAACATAACCTAAGCAAAAAACAGGCACCAAAGCAACGAAAATATTATTTTTGAAAGGTCACAATTTCAACAGTATAAAAAAGCAGTAAAAACACTTTGCCTTTCAAGATTCTTTGAGAACCTCTCCCCTTCCTCCAGGCCTCATACCAGTTCAGGTGAACATACAAGGCTTCATTTTCAGTGCTTCTGTATACTTCTCTACGTCTCCCAGTGTTTTCTTACATTTCTTCACTTTCATAATAATAGAAGGGTTGACTACACTCAGAAAAGTGGAGTAAGACCAAGTATTTGAAAAGACATTGTTTATTGGTACATACAGATTGTTTAATCAATCATGCAAGTTTTTTAAAGAATCAGAGCTTAAACCAATTTAGCCTTGGAAATAGAAGAAGTGTCTCTAAAAGTGTATGTATAACTGATAGTATTGGAAGGAGGGCCCCTCCTCTCTAAGAAAAGGCTGATCTCTAAATACTCTTAGGAAATATTTATGAGGGGTTTTTCTTTTTCGTGGTCAGGACAGCTG
This sequence comes from Oreocharis arfaki, assembly GCA_013398015.1. Classification (NCBI taxonomy): domain Eukaryota; kingdom Metazoa; phylum Chordata; class Aves; order Passeriformes; family Paramythiidae; genus Oreocharis; species Oreocharis arfaki. Next base: position 15,396 of record VZRR01009797.1, on the reverse strand, counting down.
CATAAGGCAGAGCTTGGGAAGAAAGTACAAAAAAACCTGCATACCTTTACTGAGCCTTATACCCATATGCAAAGAATGACTAACTGCACAGCATGGTATGGCCAGTCACTGTTCAAGGAATGCAGGGAAAATGAGAATATGGCCAAAATATAGAAGCTTAGGTATTTGTAAACTCAGTCTTTTTTTGTAAACATACAAACAAAAAGGATAATTTAATATGTTATTAATTTGTCTATCGTTTCAACCTCTCAATATATCCAGACCTCCACATTTTAAACAGATTTTCAAATAACAAACTTACTAATTTATGTTTAACTTAGATATACTTTCCAGAAAGTCACACAGCCTTCATATGCAGCCATCAGGAAATGGGGGTCTTGATTCCTTTGGTGCGCTGTTCAAAGGATTAAACTCCTTGTGAAAAATGTCTCTTCTACTTCCTAAAAATGCTTCAATTCAGGCATTTCCCAAATTTTTCAGTATCTCCTTTCCATAAGGCTTTACAATTCTTCATCATCCAGTACTTGATAGTGGGAAGGTTTTTCAGGCTGTTAAGTGGCTTCTCAGGCCTGTTGCTTTGATATGCTCACCAGGATGGAGAGCTCTTTCAATCCCGATGTCACTCTGGTGGCACTGCTCAGCCCTCTCCCCAGTTTCTGAAGTCCTTACACCAACATCGAGACCAACACGAGAAGCAGTTTCCCAGCATCTGTCATGTCACATTTCAGAGTAAAATCACACCTTTCCTTTGCCCAATTGTAGTACACCCAAGGGTCTCACTTCCTGCCCTAACATTGTGTTGTTAGCTGCTACTCTTGCTCGTCTGCCAAGCTGCAAATTCATCCCAGCCACTGCATGCAGTTTCCCACTGCCTAGACACAGGACCTGTACTTCTTACTCCTAAGTGACTTTGAAAGTGTTTCAATAAGGCCAAATATAACATAAACAGACTGCTTACAAGCACTATAGACCACTTAGAATCAGCACTTCATTGTCTCTGTTTGTGTTCCTCCAAATGGTGGCACACGGGCATTTTAAGAGCAGAGGTTTTATATGAACTTTCAAAACACTGTTGAAAATCCTTAGCAGCACTTTTACAGTGCTGGTCCCTGTAGAACCTGACTGGAAGCATTTCCATTTAGTGATGAGTCTCCACTGACAGTCTTTCTGAGAACAGGCAGTTCTGCTCCATTTATTGTGTTCTGTGATACATTACACAGTTCTTAACAAAGCTATTAAGACTGGAAAACATATCCAAACAAATGAAAACTCTGTATGTTAGAGCACCAAGGGACAAATCCTGTTCTCTCTGAAATCAAGTAGAGCCCAGGAATGTTTTTTCTTGAGAGCAAGAGCAGACACGATCTAAAAAAATTAAACTCCTATATTGCCACATTCACAGAGGAAATTAATTTGCAGTAATCAACATCTTTCCCTCTACTCCAATGTAATCCATGCAAAATATTTGCGATCTGAATATTTATCAAATATATAAATATATATCAAAATATAGGCTGAATCTATCTAAACTGAACAAAAATCTACATAATATGAATTACATTAGTCAGCTAAGTCAGAAATTTTTCAGTGGATTTAACTAAAACAACCACTAGCATTCACAGGTATAGACAAAAAGCCAAGACTGAATAGCTACTTACTTTGAAAAAACAAACTAAGCAAAAGAAATTGAGCTGCAATTATTTATTTCCAAGTCTATTACTTTACAGGTGGTATAAATTCATTCAATGACCATATCGACAGATTATCATGCAAAAACTGTGATATTCAGTTGAAAGGTGATGTTTATATATCATTGTGCAATAAAATACACAGCACAAGATAAAAAAGAAAAAAAAGAGACCCCCTCCTACCTTTTAAAGGAAACACGAGTAAAGTCTAAGGAGAAACAATGAGAGTCAAAGGGCTCACGTGCTCCTGTGAAGATGAGCCCACTGCCTGGCCCTTCTCACCATCACTCATCTTGGAAGCTTAAGCTGAACAGGCAAACAGGAGCAGGAGGCAGCTTAATTTACAACACACTCAGTGAAAGATAAGGGGGAGCTCAGTGCACCACCTAAAACAGGGAACGTGTAAGGTGCTACCTACTGGTCTCTGCTCCTCTAGTGACCCTAGCTACTATTCCCTGTTATGCCCAAGCATCTCCCGAGCCATGAGAAAGCCCTGTTTCTCATACCAGTTCCACATGAACCTCCCCCTTGTTTCATGGAGCAAAAAGCAAATAAACACTTTGGAGTGTGCTAGCAGTCTCCAAAAGTAAGAGAAGAGGGTAGCCACTGTTGTTTTCAAAATTTATTTCATATTTCATAATGATGATTTTAGAGTTGCTCTGGCTCCCTAGCTTCCCTTCTGGATTTTAGAGCCCCAAAGCTTGGCAGTAGCATACCCTTCTTGTGCAAAAATGGACATGTGAGAAGACAAAGATAGCAATAATCTGGAACTATGTAAGAAAAATCCGTTTTAATCGTATTCTGACTCTTTATGGTTAACTGCTGATACCTCCATCAGCAGGTTACAGAAAAAAGTAAACAAGTATGTGATCTCTAGCTATTACACAAAAGTAGCAGCATTTAAGTCCCTTAAGACCCTCCAAGAAACCAGCAGTAGTACTGGGAATAGCAGACACAGTCTTTGCAAGACTGCAGAGTACTACAAGCAGCATCTATCACCCAGTGGGGTTTGACTTGAGAAAACAATCCTGTTCAATGGTCAAGAGAGACCCTTCACCAGGCACTTCCCAGGATGCAGGGAGCAGACATCCCACGCACTTTGGTAGCCACTATCACACAATGCTTTCTATTTCTCTGGGCTTGCAATGCCACCGAGACCCCTGTCCCACCCTGTGAATCTTCAATCTGTTTATTGCCAGCCTGATACTCCTGTCACAACCCCACACAACTGAACTGAGGGTCTAATTTATCTGACAGAGCTATAGCTCCAACAGCCACCACCCATGAGCAGGGGCCCAGCTGAATTCCATGTACACAACACAGGACTGCTGCCTGGCAGCTAGAATAAAAATAAGACACTCCAGTATGTTTTACATGTAAAGTCAGTGTAGCTAATACAAAAAAAAAAAAAAAAACAAAACCAAAACAACAGGAGTGTGTTTAAGTCTTATTAGAGTACTCTTTTCTCAAGGAAGCTGTACATAAAATGTCCAGTGAGCTTAACTTGACTAGCAATTAACATCAATCCAAAGTGAATCCAGTAATTTCTAGTTTACTTTGAAACAAAACAGCAGAATTTGGCCTCTTGTGTTTGGTAACTGACTTTTTAAAATCAAAAGCATGAGATGAGGACTAAAATAAATACTTACTTCTTCCTTACATCAAGAAAATAATACGTATATGTTAGAGCATAGTACATTATTCCCTGACAAAATGTGTGCATGCCCACAGTCACAGAGCACAGGAAGATGCCATGGGGTGAGCCAAATGCTGCAGCTTCTCAGAAATAAATCTCCCCCGTTCCAGCTACTCGGGAACACGTTCCCGAAATTCAGGAAACACACTGCTAATTATTTCCTCTGAGGTACTGCAGTTCCAGTGCATTTCAAAATTAACACGCAAGCAGAGTTGGCTATTCTTCACTTGGAGCATTAGGAGTAAGTAAAATAGGTACAGGTATCTTAATCAATAGTACATTAGTTAAAGTACATTACATCAAGTAAAGTAAGTAAGGGCAAGTTAACGTACATGACGTGGACCATTCAGAAGGAGAGGGTGAGACTCACCTAATGAGAGACAGGCAGTGATATCTGAGCAAGCTCTCGCTCACTCCATACGTGAACCCAGGGCCCACTCTAGAGTGCATCCCTTCTAGCCTGGGACACTGAAATCTGTTCGAGGATTCTTCTATGAAGGGTCTGTTTCTTCTCTTCATCAACCATCAGGAGAGTCTAGGGAACAGGTCTCAGACTCAGGCACGGAAATTACTGGAGAGGTTCATATTGAGAGAGAGGGGACAATGGGCTAGGAAGAGGCATTCTCAGCTGGATGCTGAGCACTAATAAGAGAGGTGAAAAGCCACTCTGAAAGTATTTTCTTCGTCTGTGGATCACTCTCTCCAACTCCTGATAAAAACCAACCAAATTAATGTCAACTCAAACAACACCTATGTCACAGATAGTTCCTAAAGGGGCATTCGTTCATGGCTCAAGCATTTTGCAATGACATTTAACATGTCCTAACTTTAGACTTCCATTTGTCTTTCCACCCTCCAGTTTCTCCTGTTCCCTCCTCTCACTGCCATTTCTCCAAACGGAGGAAGAACAGACAAAAAAAAAAAGCTATGTATAAGAATTCTCACCACATTTCCAGGGAGAAAGACACAGGGACCCTTCTTGCCTTTGGTTGTGCCCACCACTTTTTGTCATAAATATTTTGCAATAATAATTGCTTAACCATATCATAGTATCTGCAGAAACTTCTCTCACATTTTATGCCATTCCAGTATCTTCTTCCATAGTAATAATTCAGGTTCTTGAATACTTGCATGGATGTACCTCTACATACATGCAGTTTGTAAGCGACTAAAGTGTTAAATATTTCAAGTAATGTGACCATTCTTGAAAACAGAACATGGTGTGCAGACCCACCATGGAAACAGCCACTCAATCACAATTACCTCCCTCTGAATAATTTCCAGTGAAAAGGGCTCTTTCTTTAGAAATCATTAGCCAAAAAGGTCTTTTTGTAGTCTACATTATAGCCAACCACCACCACCTCCAGAATAACTGCCTTCTACACCACTGCAGCTGCCCTGGCTGCTCACTGTATGTATCTGCAACATGGGCAGGATCCACACTGCCCACAGCTACGTCCGGAAGGCAGGCTGCAGAGAAAACAATCACTTGAGAACCTGATTCCAGCAAATCAGCACTGCCATGTATCTTGGACTTGAGCAATATATAGTAACAGTGGAGGCAGCCACATACCAAACTCAAGCACCATGAGGATGAAGGATAGGTTTATCCACTGAGTAGTGAATGTGCAAAGCCAGCTCCCCAAAGCGGGGCTGCTGTGCTACTTAGCAAGTAGGTAACATGAACGCTGCAGAGCGACACCCCATGTTCCCATAGGTGTCCTAAAAGCTGCTCTACAATGCTTGTAAGGTTTCTAGCAAGCACACTCAGTTCACAAACAAAACTTGCCAGGCTTATTAGCACAGGAGCCTGGGGCAATGAGAGTTAGAATAAATGGAAACTTTCAAATGCACACAAGAAAGAGGTAAGCTAAAACTGAAAGCTTGTTGGGTTTTTTCCCTTGTAAATTCCCTCATTTGTCCTCAAGGACAGCATATAAACGTGTACATTGCAGCCCATGTGATCAGACACTCTCTCAAGAACTATAAACAGCGTAGCTATGAATCATTATTAGGCTGGAATTGCATGCAGTTCTTTCCCACTGACTCACCATATGGATCATTAGTCTGGTCTTTCACCTTCCCCACTTCTCTCCCTCCCCCACAGATCATACATGACCCCTTCCCAAAATCCCAGCACGGGAGCGTTTGCTCAGCACGTGCCAGCTCTCACAGGCAGGTGACAGGAGCAGGTCACACGCACAGGTGCTGAGCTCATCCCGCTTCCAACACCCCCAGCCGTCTGCCGCAGGCTGTCAGCTCCCCACCGCCAGGCTCCCACCGCGGCTCAGGCACTTAAGGCTGACGTGGCACAAGTCTAGCAACCCTAACAACTTCAGCTAATTTTGAGCAGGAGTCAGAAAAGCCATTTCTGCCACCCCAACCTACCAGAAGGGTAATTTCTCACAAAGTGGAGGAAGAAGTGGGTTTGGATAGTTACACATCTTAACCCACTGCATCTAGGTCTGACTGAGCAATACATCAGGCAAAGCTTTCATCTTTCATTTAAAAGAGAAAGGTAAAGCCAGTTCCTGGCCTTCACAGCCAAAGAAAAAAATGTGTTGAAGTTATGACTTCCAAATCTTCAAAGGCGGTTCGTAAATAAAAGTGCTGACATTTATTGCTTTTAAGCAAATCACACACTGGAGTGTGACTCATGAACATTGGAACTGGCAAGCACCGAGGCACTCATGTTGAGAATGAGATCATGATGCAGTAGGTGTGCAGCATTCTCTTTTCAGCCTATTCACTATCTCTATTCTACAGTAAAAAAGAAGAAAGTTTCTTTTCAGTCAATAATAAAGATCTTAATGTGCCTTCCAGTGCCTATGGAAATAATAAAAGTACATTTCTGCTTCACTAAGAAAGCTTTTGACACATACTTATCTCATAAAATACTGAAGGGCATATGACGTATTCACATGAATAAGTCAAAAGGCTTCATGGTACTCATACCAGTAAAATTAGGAATGTGCAAAGGCTGAGGTCTTATATTTTAAAACATTGGAACTCCAATCTTCATTTTACTGTTTGTAAACTGCTTGCAAAGGGATGTTCCTGTAGAGAGGGGGGTGTAACAAAAGGGGCAAGAAAAATGAATTACATATCTGTACTGCAGAATTAGTCATGGGGTTACATCAGTTTAATAATTCAGGAGACATTTTGTACACATATCAGGTTGGCTTGGAATTAACTTCAGTAAACTCCATGAATAGTGATTTCAAATTTGAATGACATGCACGTATTTTTCTACTGAATAATTGCAGAAACTATCGCTTTCAGTATTCAGAGCCAGGGTTCTGCTGTTCACGATGCAGGGCTTGTCAATTCTGCAAGCAACAAGCTTTGAAGATAGACACAGGAACATTTGGATATACAATCAAGCAGATATATTTGTTCAGCTGTCCCTTCTAAAAAGTACTTACATATTTGCAACATGTTTTTCTGCAATTATATTGCAAAAGCCTCAACTATGTTAAATGTATCCAGACAACAAAGAAAGCATGATAAATACCATCAAAATTTAGAGTCTGGTACCTTCATCACACAGAAACAGGTCCTTTACAAATATGGAACTAAATTTATCATTTGCTTAAATGTCATCATGATTCAGGCTGATACTGCCATTTCCACTGCCTTCTTTTTTCCCTACTGATCCACAAACAGAATGACCTCATGCTGCCTGCAAGCGAGGGAGTGTAGACAATAGGCTGCAAATGACAAAGGAAACGGGAAGATAGGGGTTAAAAATGAAATTATTATAACAAAGGCTACATCTAGAGGTGGAACTGCAAAGTTGGTTAATATCACTAGTATAATTTTATAGCATTAGATGTACCACACGAGCCCCTTCATTTTATTTTGTAGTTAGGATACAGAGTTTTTCACACCTGTAAACAAACGTCTAACTTACACACTACAGAATGTGAATGTCACCGTACAGAAGCAGCTGTTGTGGTGCACCCATCTAGGGAAGGGTGCCAGGCTCAACCAAAAAGGACCTTTTTCGTTAGATTGTTCAATCAACTGCTCAACAGTTACAAACTTCGTCTCTCTCCTATGTTACAAACTTCAGCACGAATATATACAAAGTAAAAAAGTATCTTAGCTTTATTTCCTGTCAGCCTGGGAACACATTCATTAAAATGTTGCAAAGATTCCTACAGACAACTACCATTTGCTGTAGAGCACAAAAAATCGGAAAATCTAGCAGATTGGGTCAAGCTGCAAATTCACACACAGAAAAATTAAAGAGAAAAATTAGAACACTTGTTCCTGTTAATATGATCGTCTTAAGGCATAAAAAGTGAATAGGGAGGATAATTTCTCCCCACCTATGCAAAATTACAATCTCCAGAACACCTGCAGTGACTTGAATTAAACCATAGCCAGCAGGGACTTCAGGATGACCCCCTGAAAAATACTCTAATAATTAAATGTGTGCACATATATACATTTATACAAGAAATTTACATATGTACCCCTGTATATATACAAACAAAACTTTGTTTAAACTTCAGTGCAGAAAAGGAATGCTCTTTCAATATTCTTTTCAATATACAAGAAACTTATTAACTTGTGCCCAGCAAAACTCCAAACCCACCAATTATTACATGTTCTTACATGACAAAAAGCAACAGTTGAACTTTATAGAACATAGGAAAGCAAGGGCACACTGTTGGAAATTCTTAATTGCAGCCAATGTCATCAGATGATACCACTGGCACTAGAAATCTGTCTTTAAGCTGATCAGTGAGTTAGAAATGTACCCAAGCCTTAGCTCCATGTTAGAGCTCCTTAGGTAAGCATTGCTGCCTGGAACCCAACTGTGTATGCTGAGCAGCATCCCCAGCCCTGACACGGTCGCTGGGCAGTCCAGGCACTGCTGCTCCTTGCATACATTCATGGCTGCTCCAAGAAGACTGAAGGTCTCCTCCTCTGCATCCTTACCATGCCATCAGGTTCATGTTTATCATTTTATTCAGTTATATAATAAACAGCACATAGAACAATCACACTGGATTTTACAATGCCCCGGAGAACCTGAAAGGTAAAGGTTGATATCTAAGAGGTAAAAGCTACACCTTTCAAGAAAACATTAGAAGGTTGCTGTAAGCCATGATGAGACACTGAGCAGCTGATCATAGGGATCACTTCCCTCTGCAAAAACATAATTGACATTCCCTCAGCCTGGGGTTTTTCTCATCCAGTATCATTCTATTTCCCTTCCTCGTATGCTGTCGCCGGTCACTTTCAGTAAAGAAAACCTGGAAACGTGAAGATGCAGCATTTTACTCGTTTTCCTTAGTAGCAAGTCATTTCTCCTTGCCAGCTTTGCAGTCACAGAATTGCAGTACTACAAGGGCCAACATCTGCTGTCAGGCATGCAGCATTACTGCTTGCGTGGATTTCTTCCCAGCAGCTGGGAGAAAATGCTCCTTCTTGTTTAGACAAAAATATCAAATGGTTAGGAAATAAGGAGTTAGGAAAAGCTATATACAAGGAAAAGCTATATATACAAGGTTCACGCTTGAGAAACACAAGTGCACAGACTTAGCCACTAAGAAAATTCCCCGAGACATGAAGTTAACAATAATTTAGATCTGTTCCTTTATGGTAAGTCAGCCATTTTACTGTTGACCTACTTTGTATCAGCAATAATTTGCCACAGTGCATTCTCCAACTGCTGCTGAAAGAAAGGTTGAAACCATACATTAAGAGCATAGTGTCAAAGCAACTGATGTTAATTACACCCCGCAATTCCTATGTTGATGGAATTGTCACTGCTAACTATTAATACAGCATTTATTGTCTAAGCCCAGCTTGCTCTACCAACCCCTGAAAGCCACTGAATTAACATCCTGCTTCTCAATGTTCACATTGGAATGTAAATCTGAAACACGTAAAAATAACCTCTGCTATTACACGAAGAATGTGTAAATACACATTCCTTTTTGGGAGAACTATTTATCTCCAGTCTATACATGTTTCAGTCTTCAAACTAAAAACGGCTTTAATGCTCTTCAGCCAAGTGGCAGCTTTTGCCAATATAAACTATTTTCCCTTAAAATTATGGCATTAGGTAGAGGAAACTTCATAAAATGTAGAGTACTACTTGATTTATGGAAATTCAGAAATAAGCTTTACATAGACACACAAAACAGAAAAGCAGCTATGTTCTTTGTTGTATTCATTGCTAACCTGCACAGTAACAGGAGCTCATATTCTCCCAGCACAAACAAACAAGGTTAATTAGAAGGACACCTTATGCGTATTGAGCATTCATGTTCTGCGACATCTGCTTAATTTGGTGACAGGAATGCTTACAAGCATCAGCACAAACCAACCACTCCAGGAGCACTAACTGGATTCTTTATGGTTTGCACATCAGTAAACTGTTTTATAAGATTCTACTGCTGCAGTATAGTTTCCCCTGCTTCTAAATCATCCCTTGAGCTTTTCCTTTACCCATTTAAACTGAGTGCAGCCAAAAACATACAAGCTTAACAATATTTAGCCTTCAAAATTGTCATCTCTGAGCTACAGCATGAGACATACAACTCGGTATGATCGAAGAAGACTCATTTTGTGATGAATACGAGAGACTTTTTTATCCTATGAACTGATCCAATATGAGATACAACAAAAGTATAAGCCAGTGATGGTATTCTCACATCAGAAAAGTGGCTCATGTTATTTCCAAATTCTCGTGTAGATTGATAGAACAAACCAGTAATAAGAAAATCCCACGGCATAATGAGGCCTGTCATACACAGATCTACCTGAAAATCTTTGCAGAGTCAGCAAGAAATCAGAAAACTAAAATCAGCATTATTAGCAATTGAATGAGAATCCTCACAGCTCTATTCAAACCTAATGACACTAAGATCTACAGGAAGAAAAAAATTATGGTTCAAATGGCTGCTTAAACCAGATGTGCATCTCTAGAACGAGCAGGAAAAAAATACAACTGCAAAGAGAACAGAACAACAGAGCTTCTTACATGTACTGGGGATACATGTAATACAACTCTCTACAGGAGGAGCATCATTACCAAACGTAAAATACAAAACTAGTTTTGAGTGGTAGGATACCCCACAGTAGCACAGTGGGAGAACATGCTGACAGAAAAAAAAACATTTGCTCACCTGGCATAAACTAGAAAGCAACTGTGCACTTTATAAAAAGACATTCACTGAATGGTCAACAAGTCTGAGCAGACTGGTCCGTCATTCTGAGAAGAGCTGCAACATTAGAGCCGCGCACAGCCGAGACTGCCCTCGGAACACCAACAGCACAACAGGATTATTCAGTGCTCCTCAAGGAAAGTCAACTAATTTAACTAACGTGCACTGGGCAAGCAGGTCTTGAATGTGTTCTCATCGCTAACATTTGCATTAAAATAACAGCCTTGCTGGTTTCATAATGGCACCTTAAATGAAATTCAAAAGTGACAAGCATTTAGCTTAGTGTGCTGTTTGTTCTACCTGCGGCAAAACACAGGACTGGCAACAGCCTCCGCTGACAGACATACTCCACTTCTCTCAGGAGTCCTTATGCCCTGCTGCCGCAGCATGCTAAGTACTTTTAAAATCAGACAAGGGCACATTGTGTGCACATTGGGGTATATTTAAATTCCAGCTGGAATAAATCCCAGCAACTCTGAGAACATAGGTTGTACCAATTACTAGTTACAGCTGCAGTTAAAAATTATGCCATGAATGAAAGCACCTTACCGTAAAAGGACTACTATGTTAACCATCTAAGGGAGCAGGCTCACTCTTGGTTCGCTGTCACATGCCTGTCTCACAGATGGAACACTTGCTGCCTCACAAAGCTATGCTTAATTTACCAAAAAGAAAGTACTGACAGCTGATGCTTTCATAATGTGCATAGCTCACGTCAAAGACCAACTATACAGCTACCCCTTCTGATGCTGTTCTTGCTGTGCAGCAGCAAAGACCACAGGCAGCACCACAATATACCAAGCATAGCTCAGTCAGCAGTGAGCTTCATGAAAGTTTAATATAGCTTTAAAGCCAAGCTCAATGTCTTCTTTCTACTCAGATACACTTCTGCTGTCTGCGAACACGTAACACAAAATCGACTTCTAGTACTCCTACCACGAGAATAAATTTCTTGGTTACACATCTAACAATTTAAAGTGTAATCTTAAAAATAAGAGAATTTATTAAGGTACCAAAATGTGAGCCCAAACTTCGACTCTATGCATGAGTTACACCTGCACTTTACTATAACACAGGCTCACTCTGAAGCTTTGGTAATAGATCTTTTTGTCAGATCCCTACGTAGCAAGGTCTTCAAAGTTCACTGCTTCAGGAGCACTGACACTTCCACCAGTCTATGCCAGAAAGCTACAGTGCCAGAGAAGCCCTAGCAATACTTTGAAGCGCTGAATATTGCTATGCATATGCAGATCATGGTAAAAATTGTATTTGTAAAGCTGAACTTTCAAAAAAAGAGGGAAAGAAATTGGTAAAAAAAAAGCTGGACAGTTCAGTCTTGTTTTGCTTACATATAATCAGCTATATTACAGATCAGCCAAATTACACAGATATGAACTGGAGATAAAACACATTACTATTGTCTAATTGTGAAGGCTCATAGTTGAGCAGGAGCTCCAACAACGCCTGGCTAGTCTGATGCTCAGGTCTCCCATAGCTTGCAAGCTTGGTCGGCAAGTAATGATGGCTTTCTTTTCACTCCCAGCATCAGCAGCAGTTCTTGTGGCTGAAGTGACCAAGGTGGGTAGGCCTTTGATTAAACACTCACAGAACGAAGTACACAGGGGATAAGGAACAGAAAAGTCTTGAGTTTTACCCCAGCACTTTAACCAGTGTAAATAGAGTGGTAAGGAATTTCTCCCAAATGTATCTGCTGTTGCTGTACACAAATGACATTAGTGTGGTGCTTAAGTGAATCATCTCTACATCATTCATTAACTATGAATACACATGTAAGTATGGGCTTCTCACTTCGCCTCAGCCAACCTTTTAAGTTTGGGAAAAAAGATCAACATACCTTTTGTTGAATCCAATCTTAATGATTTCTAAAGTGAAAGTCTTGCATCTGAAGAAAGCAAATGGCAGAAAGCTGCTCTTAAGGCTACGGGACACTCGTCCCAACTCTCATTGTGCAGAGAATCCATCAGGTAAGAACTGTGAACTCGTGAGCAAGTAGGTCAAAATGGACATTTAGGTTTGCTATATCCTTCATCAGGAAGCCAAGTAAACTTTAATCCTCTGGATTTATTCAAGTCATCTTTGGTGGATGTTATTTCTGCACCTTTTCCTCATATCCTGGAATTATTGACCCTGGAGTTATTTCCACATTGACTGATTTTAAAAGGTTTAAAGTGACATACACATCACTGTGTTCCCCTAAACTTCCCAAGCATTTATATGTGAGGTCTTCATTAATCCAGGTCTGCACCAAGTGTTCCCTAGCATCAGGGTGCCATTGATGTTTTTAAGCCTTTATAGTACCTATTTTATTTCTACTGTGAGACAAAAATAATTTAACTGATCCTATATAATCACGACAAGAGATTAATTAAAATGCCAAGATAGGAAACAATTTATTATAGAGAGAAGAAAAATTTCTCATCCAAAATATAGAAATCTGTACAACTTTGCCACAATCAATATACATGAACTGTACAAATTTACACCAGTTCATAATTTACCAAATAAAAGATGACTAACAAAGTTCACAAAATAGATGGTGGTTTGTGGAAAAGACTTTTACCCAATTAAGAACAAGGAAATTACAAACCAGACCTCCACTTTCTAAAAATAAGAAGTTTACTCAGTCTTAGAAAACTACAAGCTAGCAAATGTACAGATAGCTGGCTGGTGCTAACACCACAGTTCAGACAGTGTCTTTATATGGTCTTTTTAAAGCCTGTTGCCATGGCAGACTCTGATCACTTGCTACTTTTGAGGCCAATGTAAAGATCTGACCATTTCCTCAGGTCATTCTTACTTGTTTATGTTATGTACATTTATACATATTTGTAAGTGCTAGGTAAAAGTCTGAAAAATAAAATTTCCAGTACTATGGTGTTCATAAGTCTTGTTACTGAGCTGCCAAAAATGCTAACAATTAATAAATGTAATAGTGCAAATTTACTCTGCAAGACCTACTGCAGAGAATCACTTTGTAAATACAGATTGGGGTTGAAAATTGGTGTAGAAATTAAGTCAGATGTCTTGGAGAAACTGACACTTCCTAGATCTTCTTACTCCCTAGCAAGCTGAAATCATTTTGACTCACAGGCTATTAAATCACTGAAAGGTACTGTCCAAACTATGGCACTGTCACTTTAAAGTATACCACTCTAACGTGTGCCAGATCTTCACAGCTGTGACATGGTTTAAATTCCATAATCCATCCCCAGAGGTGCCCACCCAAAGTAAAAACCAAATTTATCCATCCATTTTAAGGTGATCCATCCACAGACTATATCTTAACCTGATACAGTCATCATATTGTAGCTTTTGGAAGGGCTAGTTCTGCCCAAGAGAAGTTCCTCCTTACAGCTTATTCTGCTGTCTACCATTTGCATGTTGGTGTTACTTTGGCTACCTCCGGCTGGTGCAGCTTCATACAGCACACAGATCGAGCCATCCTCTCCAATGCGATAGGACACTTCATACGGGTCAACCCAGAGAGTGAGTTCGCTCGGAAGAAGCTGAAACAGTTCCTGACTGCTCAATCCAATCCGCTGTGCTGCCTGTCCAATGAGAGGATCCATTTTATGGTTGATCCGGATACATCGGTAACCTGATCCCTTGCATGGCTTTTCTGGGAACCAGTGGTGTTTATAATGTTCTATAAAATAAAAAAAAAAAAAAACCATTATCCTCCTTAATTCCGTGTTCAAAGACACATGCAGCGATTATTGGTCTCTTGCAAATTTCTCACCTCAAGATCTTAAAAAGCTTATTATTTTAGCATCAAATAACTTGAAAAATCATTACAGGCTTTATTTCTGCTGATGATTTACGTAAGTGCAATGTCCCTTGGGAAGCACTCGTACAAAGTTACTATTTTGTGCTACTGTATAGAGAACAACGTCCACCATCAGAAAGGAGTGAAAAGCAATTTCCTGGCATTCAGAAAAACATATAAAAATACAGACATGATTACATACTTAACAGAAAAACTCAAAGAGCTTCAAAACTTCATAAACCAGATAGGAAAAAAAGACCGTTTCCAGCATCCTCTTGAGATCACACCCATGCTTAGCTTCTCACATTCTCAGAACACCCAAAAATAACTAGGGAAGAAGCTGGGCAGCATTTACCGACTGACTCAGGCTGTATTTCACCACTGTTCTTCCCAGCCTGTTTTCCATGGCGAGAAACCAAGGACTTCACTTACCTCAGGAGTTTTATCTCACCCCAAACCCTATTGATCTGAGAGTATTGTAGCCACTATCGAGCCCACTGGGACGCAGGCTTGGGATTACAAAACCAGCAGGGCAGCGAAGGAACCCTCGGTATTCGTTCTTAGCCGGGGCTGTGGGGCGGCTAAGAGACGCTTCCAGAAGAAAGGGGAACCGACACTCATCGTCCACCGATGAATTTTACTTGACAAAAATACACAACTTCGGAGCATTTTTCTTTCTGGAAACCGGGCGGTTTGAGCCCTTGGCGCAGAGCTCAAGTCCAGGCTGCTCGAAAGCTTTGTCTACGGAGCCAAGGACTGTGTGCGTGTGTGGGGGGGGGAGGGAGATGCCTGCGCGACGCCCGAACCCCTTTTGTTTACAGCCCGCTCTGCCTCCCACACCCGCCGGGGCCGGCTCGGCACGGAGGGTGCCCG
>VZRR01009795.1:420734-469067 GCA_013398015.1 Oreocharis arfaki | reverse complement strand
TGTGTGTGTGTGTGTGTGAAACTAACAGTGTCTGTAAGTGGCACAAGCCTTTTTGTGTAGCTGCTTTTAGGCAAATAGGCTTTGACGGAGCCTTGAGGCTTATTTTGGGAGATTTTAAAAAAATCCAGGGAGATGCTCTTCACGTGTTCTTGGGCAGTCTCAATTTTGCTTAAAAGTGACAGAGACAAGATAATTTAGAGTAGATTATAGAAGTGGAAAAGCAAAAGACTGATAGAAGAGCTTGGAAGCAGGGAAAGACATGAGGGAGAGGTATCAGGGATTGAAATGCGTGGTATGAGTACAAGCAGAGGTACAGGTGAATGGAGTCAGGAAGAGAAGGAAAAAAGGCCGAGGAAAGAAACTGAAGAAGCAGAAAGACAACAAAGGTAATTGTTCATTGGTGGATTTCAAGGTTTTCAAGGACGTAGTCTTAATAGAAGAAACCACAGCATCTAACGTGGAAGGGAGGAATGAGAAAGGATGGGGACAGAGCAGAGCATCAAAACTACTATAATAAGAATAGCAGGCAGAATCTTGAAGACTCAGAGCTGTGCAATGCTGAGACCACTGCACCAAGCTGGAAGGCAGTGCACCCTTGGCACTGAAATAGGGTAGGGGAGAGGCCCTGGCTGGCACTAAGGTGCAGTCGAGTTTATGATGAGATGCAATCAATAGGAACAAAGCTGGCTGACAGATAAAGAGCCTGAGAATGGTTATCGTTGCAGTATGAAACCTCATTGCATTGATTCATGGCACTTGGGGATTAATCTGCCTTCAGGTACACCTGGCTTTTAAAAGTGTTCTAGTTACGCTTTTTACAACCTGAAATAGAGTCAAGTGAACTGGGTTTTTCTCCAAATTGAGAGCTGTCCAGCTTTGGAGTTTGGTTCAGCCAACTAGAGAAAAACAGCCAGCCAGCTGCAAACTTACAATTTTCATCCAAGTGCTCCCCTCAGTATCTGTAAAATTGCTGATTTGTGTCTTTTAGCAGGAGCTCATCACTTGCGCTTCTGAGCTCTCAGTTCCGGTGGAATGGTAGCACCATGATCCAAAATGTGGGGAGAAATCTGAGTGAAACTGTCACAAAGAGGCTGCGATAATTTGCGAAGGTGTAATGTGTATTCCTTCTGATTAGACCATCCAGCCACTGCACAACTGGGAAGGGCAATTTGGAGAAGGGAGAGAAGCAGTCACAGACAGAGAC
The DNA here is from genome assembly GCA_013398015.1 of Oreocharis arfaki. NCBI lineage: Eukaryota > Metazoa > Chordata > Aves > Passeriformes > Paramythiidae > Oreocharis > Oreocharis arfaki. The sequence goes on along the minus strand of VZRR01009795.1, from coordinate 467,863 downwards.
AGGTGGGATCTTAGGAGGAGAAGGGAAGTCTGATGAGGTGAAATAAGATGGAGGTGTGCACTTAAAAAATAGCAGAGCAAGATGTTATTTTTGAGGTCTTTGTCCCAAGGGCTTTTGATCATATCTCTGTATGAGTAAGTGGGGTAGAGAGCTAGGAGTGATAGAGGTCAAAACTTTTCTTGGGGGAGAAAAAAGAGTGTTTTCACTGAAGAAAGTATATGGGCAGAAACAGATTATACCTTAAGGGTCATTGGTCATCAGCAGGGGCAGATGCAGCACTATGACTCCCACAGTCCTGACAGTTCTGCTGCTGGAGACAGCCTGGTGCAAGCAGCCAGCTTAAAAGGAAAAGACAGAGTAGAGGAAGTGTGCTAGCTGGGCCTTTTTCTCTGCTCTCGCACTTCATCCTCACCTGCGACAGACCTTGCCAGGCTCGTCCTGGTGCTATCATCAACAAAAAATTCAGTGGGCTGCTCACAGCTTAAACAACCATTTCCCTTCAGACTTGCTGTCTTTATTCAAACACCATGAAGACGGGAAGCCACCTTTCCAGCCCTGCAGGGCTAATGCCATTATCCTGATTCCCAGAAAAACACTGCTTCCGGTCCTCTGTGGAAGTATGAGGCTGGTCCTTCAGTTGACTGGCAGGCAGTGATGAAGTCCAAGAGGAGTCTAAGAGCCTGTCCTAAGCCTGAACCAAGGGATTACCTGGCAGCTGCTCTTGCCTTGCCCAGAGAAAGGTTAAGTTGCCTGGTGCGAGCTGTCACGCGCTGACGGTTTGACATTGCCTGCTTATAGATCCCAAGACTTGGCCAGGCCCCACCACTTTAACTTCCACTCTTAGTAAATCACGAAATGAAATGGAGTTTTCTTCCGAGTGACAGGTAAATCTTGGCCACTCTCTGGTTGCTGTACCAGTATCGCTTAATTCTATAATCCCTTTGCCCTCCGTTCCTTGGTGCAGTGAGCGCATGCTGGGAAGCACTGGAATGACAAGCGATTTCTCTGTGCTTGACACCTCGGTTGAGAGACTTGACTAAGGGGAAATATCTTTGCATTCATTTTTTTCAGGTGCAGAGAATGAACTGCACCTAAGAAAGCATCTGGGGCTGGGAAACATTACAGACTTTCCTTGCTCTGCTACCTGCCCAGCCTCTCAGGCCAGTGGCCTTTCTGTGTTGCATGTGCAGCTAGTTTTATGGAGAGGTGAAGTTTTGCCTTGATATTTCCAATTTTACTCTGACAGACGTTGAGAGGTTTTCTTCCAGGTCTAAAGAGAGTCTCTGCACTCTTCCTTACAGAGAAACCTCCTGCCAGTATTAGAGACTTGGATAATCCCTTCTACTCGCAAGGGTGAGGAGGTGGCTCCTTCCACTCACTGCTGCCAGCTGCCAGCCTGGGGAGCTGGAGCAGCTGGGAGCTACCCCGTCAGGAAGGCCGTAGATCATTCCCTCCGGCATCTTTCACCCTGATTCCAGTGACATTACTGCAGCTCTGGGAACTGTTATTAGTATTCAGCGGTACACTTTTAAGCAAAACCTGAGAAAGGAATTAATCTGTCAATAGGAATGAATATACTGGACAGTGATTTATGCAGATCCTGTACTCAGAGTGACTGTGCTCCTTTCAACTGCATCTTTCAGTCTTGTTCTCAGAGCCAATACACAAACTTGCATTTAAAGTTACATTACAGCTGGCTGATCATTTGTTCAACACCTGGGTCTGTGCAAGCACTGCTATACTCGGGAGGCAGAGCTGAGGAGAAGTGCACGTGTCTGTCACTTTTTACAAAGCTTAAACAGTAAGAGACACAGCCAAGGCACAGGGCTCTGTTCAGTTGTCCAGGGCACATGTACCAGGCTCTGGCATCCTGCACATGGGGGAACTTGTGGCATGTGCTTGTAACTTCCCAGGCACTGTGCCTTGCTGCTGGACCCATACATGGAAAGGTGTGTGCAGGTGTGGAAACGTAGAGGTGCATCTGTGGGAGGAGGAGACTGTGTGCTCCGTACACGGTAAGCACAGCTATAGAATCCTGGCATCCACTGCATGCGTGGTTAGAAATACAACTATTCATTTGGGTGCACACGGTCCTGAGGGTGCATGTAATGGTGACAGCCTGGTCTGGTTGGAAAAGCACATTTGTGGGTCAGGAGATTTATGCTGCATTTCTCACTGTCCCCCTTATTTATTGTGACACTTTGAGAGGCCACTTCACGGAACTGTCTTTTTATCCTGGCTTCTATACAGAAGGCAATTGCAGCACTACCAATTCTGGAATTTTTTGTCATGTGTCTCAATGATAATTTGTGCTTTACCAGATGCCTCTGCTTCTGAAAGTAAATTGTTCTCAACCTTTTGTGGTTTTGGTGACAGAGCAAGGCTTGAAAATATGGCTTGCAACCACCCTTGAGGCTCGTTAATGACAAAAAGAAGGGGGGAAATGAACTTTTCATATTGTTTGGAAATCCTTTCTGTTTTCTAGAACCCTGATTAACGATGTTGGTGTAATTCAGGGTTGTGAGTGTTTGTTGGAGTACTGACAGGATTCTTCAGGCTTGTGTAGGCAGGGCACTGTGTGTTGCTCCAGTAAAAGGCGTTGCAGCCTCGCAGGCTGTACCCGGAGGGCCATGCAGGGGTGCACATACAGTAGGGCTCCCATGTTGGCAGTGAGGGCACTCAGATCGAAACCTACAGATGTAGATGTATATACATAGGGAAAAGCACTTCAAAATTGAGAGCTTCAGGTACAAAATAAGTCCAAGTAAATCACCTGTGAATTTCATAGGAATCACAGAGAAGAGTAAAACAAGAGCACTGAGATATAGTTGTCCTGTTGCATATGCTTTCAGATGTGGCCAGGGTTGGGAATAGAGGTGTAGCCCTCTAATTAAAAGAGCAACATCTCTCCATTTCAGCATGTGTGAGTGTGAATTACTCCCCCCAAGTCAGATCATCCCCTGTGATGTGCAGAAGCAGCCTGGTTGCAGTGGTAGCAGTGCTGCCAAGATTCTTGATTGAGTTCCACAGTAGCTGGTGGGGCTGGCAGAAAAGAAACAAAACAAAATTAAAAACAAACAAGACTGAGCTTCTGAAGTCAGGATTCATTTCAGTTTTCATTATAAACCAAGAATGCAATGGAAAGAGGGCCACTCTGTAATTGGCATGATTTAAAATCTCGGGATAGGAATTGCTTGCATCCTTGGTGTTGACAGTGCTGACTGTCCATAGCTGCTGGACCACAAACTGTTGCCACATGTATGTGGCCATCCTTCCAGCTCCTTTCTTCCTGCCTTCCTTTCACTTTCTGGTACAGAATACAAGCCTATCTATTTGCTCCCTAGCATCTTTTCCCACCTATTTTGCAGATGGGAGGAGGGATACCAGGTATTGCCCAGAGTTTTTCATCTCCCAGACTCCCTGTATTATGCAGCAAGCTTCTTTTAAAATTATTGAGATTATTACTCTTGTATATTTTATACATACACACACACATATATGTTTTTTATATATATATTCTTCAGTCTCCCTCTGCAGCTGAGAGATGCACCCGGGATTTATCTCTGTAATGAGAAAAGGGAGATAGGGAGAAATAAGGGCATTTTTCTCTGACTTGGATTGTAAGTCATTTTGATATTCATTGTAAAAGATGCTTTTCAAATATTTAAATGTATGTGCGCTCACATATCAGTTCTTCAGGATGGATCGTATGCGACATAATCACTGTTTTATATCTCTTGCATTCTGTGATGTTCCATATTCGTTCATTTCTTTAACTTCATCTGGAAGAGATGGGAAGACAAGGGGCTGGAACTGGGATTAACTTCTGTAGCCTGTGCTCTGTCCTCATCTCTTTTCAGAATGGACTAAGGCTGGAGAAGAAATAAGCTCACCCTTGACTGGAGCTCTCACCTTTTCCAACACTATTGTTTCTAGGGGGTGGAGTGGGCTTAAAGTAGCTGAGACTTCCTGGAAAACTGCTCTTACATCTCATGGGAAAGGCTGAACTGGGATTTTGCTTGATAATTAGCTCAATGTGCTTGGTAATTAGATCAAACAAAGGGCATTTTGTCTGAGGCAGGAAAAGTGTACAAATGTAGAGGTATCAATGACACCTGTCCATGTTTACCCTAGTGTGAAAATCTCTTCTTACAACTTGGGGGACGGCAGAGAGGGAGAGGTGGGCACATTTGCTCCGTCTTTGCATGGCTGGGGATTGTGGCTGGCCATGCTGCACACAAACTCTTCCTCCCCCTTCGTCCTTGGAAGGTCTGCTCCCTGTCAGGTGTGCCATCCTGCCATCTGCTCCCAGCCCCGAGCAGCTGGTCCGATAGCCACAAACGCTGGCAGGAGCGGCCTTCCAGCCGCGTGAATGACAGCACGCGCCGCTGCTTCCTTGGCACGGGGAGCAGTGCTTGTAGCTGGGAATTAGAGGCTTGTAAACCTGCCGGCTCGAAGGTAGGGGGAACGGCTCTCGGCAGCACTCCCGAGGCGTGGGAATCCGCCTGAGCTCCCACCGCTGGCCTCGCACCTGCAGGAGTCCCGGCCGGCCCCGGGCAGGATGCCTGTGCCCACGGCGAGTCGTCACGGCTGAGGTCCAGAGGCAGTGTGAGTGATCCCTCCTCATCATTATCCCTCATTTGAGTGGAGAGAGAAGCCATCCCAGCTGCAACTGGAAGGGCAGCCCTGCTCCTCCCCAGGCCATTTTATCCAGCAGCCATTAAGGCTCTGCCCGAGACGTGTTATGGTTTAACCCCAGCCAGCAAATGAGAGTCGCACTGCTGCTCATTTGCTCTCCTCCTGCAGGATGGAGGAAACAAAAGTATTGGAAGGGTAAGAGTGAGAAAACTTGTGGGTTTAGATAGAAAAAGTTCAATACAAGAGAAACAAAACCCAAGGTAGTCAACCGATGCAAATGAAAACAGTTTTTCACCACCAACCAACTGATGCCCAGCCAGTCCTTGAGCAGCAGCCCCAGCCAATTTCCCCCCTACTTTATGTGCTGGGCATGATGTCCCATGGTGTGGGATATCCCTTTGGTCAGTTGGGATTAGCTGTCTCAGCTGTGTTCCCTCCCAACTTCTTGTGCACCCCCAGCTCTCTCACTAGTGGGGCATTGTGAGAAGCAGAAAAGGCCTTGGCCCCATGTAAGCTCTGCTTGACAGTAACTAAAAGATCTCTGTTATCAACACTGTTTCCAGTACAAATCCAAAACACAGCCCAACACAAGGTACTACGAAGAAAATTATTGCTACCCCAGCTAAAACCAGCACAACACAGAAGGGGGAAGTCAGGGACCAAGTCAGAGGTAATTGCTTTCAAATACTGACTCTCCCTGGCTTTTGAGAGAGGAAGAAAAGAAGAACAAGGGGAGGATGGAAGGAAGCAGGGTAGGCTGGAAAGAAGAGATTTGGTGGAAGGGTCCCAGCTGCCTTGCGCATCTGCTTTCAAGAGAACACGTGCATGCTGCCCTGTTACCTGCAGGGCTCAGTAAGGCAGTTCACGATCTGTCACTGCTGGAGTCTCCAAACTTGAGTGGCTCAAGAAACAAGATTGCAGCCCAGCAGGGAATAGAGGGAAAGGGAAGATGCAGACCTTTAGCTCCAATGAGAATGAGAAGTTTCCTGTCACAAAAAAAAGCAGTTTTGTCCAGGAACCCTACACATGGTGCATCAGGAAACACCATCAAAATTTTTTTCAAAAAGAGCTTGCAAGAAGACCGCTGTGTGAGTGTGGTTCATTTTCAGGACTCTGGTAATGGCTTGGACATCTGTCTGCTCTTTAAACTTCTTAATAGGACAATTATTTAAAGCCATGGGTTTTTCTAGTGTCCTATAGCGATATACTAAATCCAAAACAAGACTGATGAATTTTTTTCCAGAATTTGAGTTCTGACTGGTGTGATGAAATTAGCCTGCAAGTTTCAAATTTTGGTGTGTGTTGTGACCTCTCCACATCTGGGAATCCCAAATGTGAAAGTTAGATCCACATATGAAATGATGTGCCATAGAATTTCACAAGTCATTGCATGTAGAGTTCAGATTCATCCCCCTGGTTTCTGGGAGATCTTCTCTTACCTGGAGAGGTGCAATGTGACCTGTGAGCTGTGTGTGCCAATCCTTTTTTAAACCGTGAGCATTCTGCAGACAAGCAGGCTTAGGTGATTGACTTTGATTTTATGCCATGTCCCAAAGAAACCGGAGGTTACATTCTTTGTCCCGGAGTTTGAAAGCTGTTGTTGTTTTTCTGGGTTCCTCTCTCTTGGGGAGAATCACTGGTGGGTATAAAAGGGGTGTAAAGCTCCTACTCTTTATGGGGAGTTATTGTACCAAAGAGAGGTGTCACTGCTCAGAAAAGGTAGGAGGCCTAAACTTTGAATTCCTGTTGCAGAAGAGGATCTGAATCTTGAGAGCTGCATGTCCTAGGTGAGGAGTCCAACTACCACAACTTTTAGCTTCTCTGTGTCCAAAAATTTCATTGTGGAAATGCTCCTGTTGAAAAGTCTGTGAAAGCTGATAGCAGTAGAATTTTGAATTTTTTATATGAGCTGGTATGGTCCCACTCAGTGTTTCATCCAGACATTCCCAGGTACTTTTGAGACTTAAATCTGTGCTCTTCCTGCTTTTGAGGTCTGTTCAAAAGCCCCTTTGAAGGTCAAAGCTGGAACCCTGGCCTTCACTAATCCCTCCCAGTTGGTCCTCCTTGCTTTGAGAGCACCTTGCAAATGTAGCTGGAAAGGTGAGGAATAAGTTCTTTGCCCTCTTCTCTGCCCTCTGAAGAGGGGGCTTCACTTTCCAGAGCTGGGAGCTGCTCATCAGTGCAGAAGATCTGAAAGGATTGACAAATAGATTAATACCTGGCAGCTATGGCTGAAACTAGCTACCTCTGAACGAGCAATCATTTATCACTAAATTACTTTCTCTAAGCCAGGTAATTTCTGATCAACATGCACAAAAACAAAGCCACGGCAGTGATGTGGTGTTAACCAGAGGCCATTCCTACTCCCTGAGCTGGTGCAGCAATGAATACAGAAAGAATTGTCACTTGAATGGTTTATGAAGCTTAATGAAAAGTGACATTGCAGGATGGGGAGGGAGGGGACCACAGGGCTAGGTCTGGTTTGTCCACTAACGAGTGCCACATGCAGAGAGGATGTATGACTGGAATAATTCTTGCTCAGGAACAAGCAGTACTGGCAGAACTGGTGCTCGGACAGGGTGAGAGAGTGGTGCCTACAGAGAGGGGACTAAAGTGCAGGAACTGTATGGTAGCCATGCTTTTTTGGAAACAGAGGTAGCCCCATACCAAGAGTTTTTAGTGTAAAAAAGGTGATGAGAGGTGAAGTGTGTCTGAAGCAGAATCACAGAGCATGATGCATTTGGAAGCATCAGCTGTTTAAAGTTCAGCACAGGGATTCAAATACAAAAGTTTTGGTGCAGGAAGACTTGATGTTGTTTCTGTGTCTGTAGAAAACCAGACTTGGAGCCGAGTCCAAGCCTTGTCAAAATTTGGAGCATTCAGTTCTGACATGGTAACTACTGAAAAGAATGTCTTTTGCATTTAATGAATTTTAAATGTGCTGCATGTCTTCAGGGGTCTTTAAAATTCAGAGGAGTTAGAAGAGGCTCTTCACCTCATGGAACAGGGCTTGGTGGAAAGGAGGAGCAAGGGCATTTCTGCGTGTCAAGGGAAGTCATGGCCAAGTTCTTACAGGGTACCTTGGCTAAAGCCATGCCAAGTGCCTTCAGTGAGACAGGTTTGTAGTCTATCTCTCTGGCCATGCAAGGTTAACTTTATTGTGCCTCATAGGGATTCTGTAATTGATGTGCATGCATATTTTTAGTCTGTGCATGAGTGTCAATGGAAAGTTAAGATGCTCCTCATTAACCTGCTGAGCTTTGCTTCTCTGCACCTCAGGGATTGCTAGCCAAGGCACCCTGGTGGATACCTCTTCCCTGGTGCTTCTGACGTTTTCTAGTATTTCCCAGCTAATAACAGGGAAGAGAAGAGCTGCTAAGATCTGTAAGGTTTGTTTCTTGACAAATGTCTCATTTTCACAGGCAGTTGAACTGAACTACAGCTTGTGCTCCATTCAAACATGTCAATAAACATTATTGCAAAGATGTACAAGCAATAATGGGAATGTATAAAACTTACCTTTATTTCTTCTTGCCATGAATTTACACGATGCTCTAAACAGCTTTTACTTTTCCAGAGGGAAGTCTTGGGATTTTCCCTTTGCTGTCATGCTGATTTCCCCAGTTTAAACTAAGGACCTTTTCTGCCTTCTCTGCCTCCCCACCACGAGTGCTGGGGATGGGAACACTGCAGCAGAGGTACGGATACACATCCGAAGTTGCAGTCAGACTTAGTTAAATGCTGAAGAGGCGAAGTTGCCATTCTCTGGGATAAGCTGCTGTGTATGTTATTGCCCGTCCTTTGCTTGATCACACAATGCCAGGGAGTAAATTACATTCGACAGTGCAGTGGAAGGGAACAGCTCAATTCCCATCTAGCTGCAGCTTCATGAGTGTGGCAGTTGTATTTCTACACTGGGGATGGGGGCTGCTCCTGTGCTCTCGCAATGCTTTCACTGAAGCCAGTTAAGGTATTATGTGAACAAGGCACAGTTGAGCTCTTCATCAGTGCTTCAATGCTGGTTTTCCTGTAGTGACAGGTGCTCAGCAGTACTCTTTTAGTGTGAAAGCTTCTTGGAGGTCGCAGGGGTAAAACTCATTTCTGAGCTGATCCGTGGCAGAAACAGGGTAAGAAGAAACACAGATTTGTGCAACAGCTTCCCAAACTGAGTTTCTTGGTAACTGGAAAATGTGGATGGAGAAAAATAGCAACACACAAACACAATGTACAAGCCTAATGATTGCTGCAGGAAAGGGAGTGGTGGTTTTGCTTCTGCTCCAGAGTGCCAGCAGCTTTGCTCCAGCCTAAAGATTCTTTTCCTTCCTCTCTGGGGTTCGGTGACTGTCCCTTGCCTTGTACCTTATATAACATCTGCAGTAAGGTCTGCAGGTTTGCTCTGTCTTCACATGTGATTGGGCACAATGGCTTCATGGTCCCACTGTGTATTCTCAATTTCCTTTCGTGTATTTTCCATATCCCAGCAGATCTGTACCAGTGCTCAGCGTAAGCAGTGTGCTCTCACTGCTTTACCCCACTGTCCTCTTTCTTCTTCCTGGGGAGATTCTTCTGCTCGAGGGCCAGCTCCTGGGGCTGGGTGGAGGATGGCTGAGTATAAAAGATCTGCAAAGGGGAGGTTGCATGAAGCAGCTGCCTTTTCCCCTCCATGGCCTGGCTCACCCAAGAGCATGGCTCCTCTCTGCTTCCTGGTCTTCTGCCCAGCTTGCCCAGTTTTGTGCCAGTGGGTGGGCTCTTACTTAGGCGCTGGCTACTGTTCCTGGAGCTCACGCCATGCTCTATTGCTCGTGGCACCGATGCTGGCATGGCACAGCCAGTGTCTGGCCTCTATCTGTGTTTCCCTGGGGCTTGCTGTGCTGCGGTGCTGGCTTTGCCTGCCAGCATTTCAGTAGCATTAGCTCTCCCATGGCTGCTGCCTTCCTGCTTTCCCTGGTCCTGTGCTGCCCACCCAGCCATGTTTGATGCCCAGACACTCTTGTGAGCTGGCCAGACTCTCTGTAGAAAAGCCCCTGTCAGCCTGTGAACCAGGGTATCACAAGGGTTTAGGCCAACCAGTCTTGTCCAACAGGCTCTGAAATTGGGTCCTCGGTCCCCCTCTCCTCAGCCAAAGGCCCCCAATAGCTTGGAGCAGCAAGGGTGAGCTTTGAGGCTGACCTTGTAAGAACAAGGCATCCTCAGCGATACTGTCTGGCAAACTCCACACCCCCTTCTTCCCAGTCTGCCCCTGTGCCTGTAGCAGTGTTCCTGCCTTGCCCGTTTTTCATATCCCTTGCTCACCTAAGGTATCAGTTTTCCTTTTCAGTGGGGAGGAGGGTGGTGCCTCTAAGACATCATCGTGAAGTAGTATCAATAGGCTGTAAAGCATAGAAAGAGCTGAGGAAAAGCTGCAGAGCTCCCATGAGGAGATATGCTTTGTGGTTTGGATCCCACGGCATGTTTGCTCAGACCTAGGTACTGAGATGGCAGTCATCATTTTGGTTTGATTGGCCTTGGGGTGGAACGTATGGCAGGCTGAACTACCCATTATGGCTGCTTTTTTCTCTAGGTAGCCAGGCTGTTCCTAAGTCTTCTTGATTTAATCCCTGCCAAAAATACTTCTGCCTATCTGTGGCTCCAGCAGCTCCTGCTTGTTATACCCTGAGGAAAGAGCTCTCCACCTGGCTGCCCTTGCCTTTGCCTGCCGTATGGGGAGGCGGTGCAGGATGTTGTTGAGGCTCATGCTCTCTTTTTTTTTTTTCTTCAGGGCTTTTTCATACATCTGTCAGAGTGTTTTGATTTTCTTTACAGACAACTGAAGTTCCAGGTAGCAGCAACACAATTTTCCTAGTTAGTTAGTTGAAGAGTTTTGTGTCGCAGGCAGGTCCATGCCCTGTCCTCCAGGACTTCTCTGAGTCATCTCTTGAAGCCTTTGGGCCGTCTCTGGGGACAGGTGAATTCCCAGGCTTTGGTAGAGGGGCTGCCTGAGGAGCTTTGTGGTAGTCGAGGAAAGGTCTGTGCCCATAGTTGCTTCAAGCTCCTCCCAGGCAGCTCCAGAATGGTTTGGCCTTCTCTGGAGATGGTGAAATTTCACAGGTAGTAGCCGCAGGCTCCTCCCTGGAATCCACCCAAAGAGTTTTGGCAATGTTGGAGATATTTTTCAGTTGGGGAGAAGAATAAGCAGCTAGAAGATCTCAGCAAAGAGAGAGAGCTCAGCCTCCCTGTCCTGTTCGCTTTTTGTCTTCTCTCTGGCCTGTGTTGGCTCCAGGTTTTGGAGAAGTGAATGGCCCTCACCTGAACTGGGCTCTTGCTGCTGGCAGGGTGCTGGCTCTCACAGCTGTGGGAGGAGCAGAGCTGAGGTTCTTAGGGCCAGGAGAAGCAGCAGTGGAGGGCTCAGAGAGATAGATGGGAACTCTGTAGAGTTAGGAGGATGGCAGTTCCTCTGGCAGGGTACAAATCAGCTCAGCCCTGCAGTTGGAGGACAGTGGTTATTGCAATATATTTTTATAAATTTTAGTAGCAATATGTAAGGGAGATCAAAGCATTCAAAACCAAGTAAACAACTTCAAAAAAGGTGGGGTTTAAAATTTATTCTTAAACCTACGCTTGGGATTGTTGGTATTTACACAAGTCCAGTTGCCTGCCTGTATTGCAGCAGTTCAGGCCATATAGGCACAACTTAAAGTAGCTGTAAAGTGGCTGCATTGACCTGTTGCATGGGTGTAGAAAGTTTGAAAGCACTGTGATCTCCAGTTTCATGAGAGGTAGTTTTGTCTTCTGACAATCACATCTTGAGTTTTTACCTAAGCTCAACAAAATCCTTCACAGTGGGTATGGTGCCTAATAAAGGGAAGGAGTAGTTGAAAAAGATCACTTAAAGTGGATGGAGCACCTAAAAATTTGTGTAAATAGGTGCAAAGGAATTGGCTTGATCCTTGCTCTTCCCAGTGCTAGGAAAGAGATTACAATCAGAAAGCAAGATAAGGCACAAAGCCCCTGTTTTCACTTCTTCAAAAAGTTCGGGTTCTCAAAGTGGTGTCAGAAAAAAAGCCAGTTCCTGTGACAGTTGGGAGTGGGTTGGCACTTCTTTGCTCGCTGAAATCACACCATCTATATAAAAAAGGGTAAGAAATTTCTTCTTCCCCAAGCAAACAGATTCGCTTTTGTTCCCATCAGCACTGTAGTTTGAAGTCTGGAAAATACTGAGAGAAGAGCTGGAAGTGTGAGACCTTTTCATGTTCATGGAATAGTAGATACCTAGACATGGGTCTCTGACCCTTCCTCTTCTTTTTTGTCCTATGTGTTATATGAGGTGGCAGAAATAGGAAGTAAGTGGGTTTTCTTCCTTGAAAAGTAGATGTTAAATAAGTGACTGCTGGTTTAAGGTATCTCACATTGTCCAAAACTAGCCAGCCTTGGTTTGCTGCAGCTGCTGGCACTGCCCTGAGACTTACCTTCTAATAGTTGTTAAAAATAGCTGAATTTGTTATATATGCAGTGAGAAGTTAATCATGTTATTGATATACAGTGTACCCCTAGAAAGGTATCTATTTGGTAAGATCCAGCAATGCCTAACAAGTTGGGAGGGAGAGGAAGCATGGGCAGAGATAGATGTGGAGGCTGCAGAGAGTATTTGAAGAAAACTGTAAAGACACTTATAAAAGAGAACAGGTTGTGTTGAGGCGAAGAGAAGAACTCTCAGAAAGCAAAAATGAGGAAGATAATGTTGAAAGCAAAGAAGGAGTAAAAGGCGGTAAAGAGTAAGACCAAAGATGGAAGCTGGAGTAGAGGAAGAGCTTTGTCTAAGTAGGAAGAAGAAGAAAACTATATATGGAAGGAAAAAGCCTGGCATCTTAACACCAAGCTCATGAAAAAGACAGAATCAGTGCTGCAAAAGTTCTCATAGTCACAGGAGATGAATTAAACATGGCCCCAAAGGTGCCAGAATCCCTGAGCAGTGTAGAAAATGAGTCTGCAAAGGAATTTCTGAGCTCCGAGTGAAGATGGTGACCAGACTCGTAGGTCCCCCTACACAGACATCTTGTCTTTGCTCTTGTATGGGAAGTTCTCAGCATACCTGGGCAACTGTTGTACAAATAAACTGGTCTGTTGTACAAATAAACTGTTGTGCAATAAACTAGAGGAAAAGATAAAGTAGGGAAGGTAGGAAGAAAGGATGCACGCACAAGACAAAGAAGCTCGTTTCTGTTTCTGAAGGGCAGAATTGTTTTGTGGGGAAGACACCAGTGCTTTTCCATCAGATTGGCTGGGTTTTATTCTTGCCTCTGCCACAGACTGGCTTTGTGGCCTCATGTAAGTCCCTTCACCTCTCTGACACCTTCTTTTTCATTTGCGCCTTTGGATGATGATGAGAACATGCTCCAAGCATAGGTGAGGAGGTTAAATATTCACAACCCTTCTCCCCCATCAACTTGCTGTTATTATTATTATCATCATCATCTTTTACAGGTGAGACAGTGACGTGTCCCAGTCCTCAGACAAAACGTGGGCAGAGAAGCAAGTGTCTGTGCTCTTAGCCCCTTCCCATTCCCCTCTTGCCATTAGGTCTCAGAATCCTGAATCTGCCTGGAGGGCAGCAGTGCTGTAGGCAAGGAGCGGTGCAGCCCACCAAGGCTCTCTGCAGGGCCTTCTTACTCAGCTAAAGCTGCCCACAGCTATACTGCTATTTATTTATTTGGCTGCTGAGGACAGAAACAGCAGGAGATAATCATAAGAAAATCATAAAAAAGAGGGAAAACCAGCAGATAATATTCTGCAGAGGGATTTAACGGGGTGAAAAATTGTCTCTTGCCGAACTGTGTATGACACTAAATGCTGTCTCCAAGTTCTTCACTCTTCCTCCTCAACAGAGGCTTAAGGAAAGAGACAGGAGAGGCTCTGAGCCAGCGTCTGGGGGTTTTGAAAATATGACAGGCAGGAGCCTGGGTTTTTCTCATCAGCATATTTCAGTGGTGTGGATGCAATCAGTCATTCCGTCTGTTCCTCTCTGAACAGGACCATTCCCTCCTCCTGCCACGATGAGTTGAGGGGAGGACACTTGGGAAACACCACTCTACTTCCTATACCCCAGTCTTTCAATTGAGATGAATTTTTTTTCCTGTGCTGCAAGAGCATGGTCAAATAGCTGGGAAGGCTGCAGGTAGCTTGCTACTGCTTTAGGAGGCAGGAGTTTCAAAACTAATCCTGGTCTTGTGGTGACAATATGGCATCAGCAAGGTGGGACCTCCTGGAACAGAACTGGTGGCTGAGATTTAACTCAAATGAGGCACATCCCTTCTATTGAAGTCACCTTTGTCAGATTCCCCCAGCCCTGCCGAAATCTCCCTCTTGCAGGCAGAGGGGTGGAAGCTTGGGAGGTGCCCCTGGGATGCTGTTGTGCTATTGTGGTGTCATAGTATGATGTGAACTTTATGGTTTTATGAGGTATGAGGACAGGGTAGGGCAGCTGTCTGGGTCTGGGCTAGATGGGAAGAGTACAACTCCCTCACTAGGGTTGGCTGTAGAGACTCAAATCAAAAAGGAAAAAAAACCCCACAACTTTTTGTTCTACTTTCCAATACAAGAAACTGTATGCCAGACTTGGAGAGTCTGTGTTTGATTCTCATCCCTGCTAGAGACTTCAAGTTTGATTTTGAGGAATTCATTAAATCGTGTTTTCCTCTTTCAAATGAGCACAGTCATTTTTGCCTGTCAGGAAGGCTGGTGAATAGAAATTCACATGCAAGGTGCCCAGGCAGGGTGTTGCTGATGGATATATATGCCTAGTTAGAGTTCCTGGGGAACAACCACAGAGGTAAAAACACTGAGCTCCCATCTGACTGCTCCCTCTCCTTACAAGGTTCTTTCTTACATGCTGTTATTGCCGGTATATGTCCCCAGCAGTGGTATTTCTCTTAACAGCCTTAATTGATCTGTTGGAATATAGGAGATCACACATCAAGCTGAACATTGTGTGTCAGTCCTGAACCAATTTACTGTTTCTTTTGCTCTGTAATTCTTCTTTTTCCAAGGAAAACCAATGTAAATGCGAAAGGCTACTGGGCCCTATAAGGCAGTCGAGTGATGAGAGGAAGATGCTCTTCCAGAGGGAAGAGGAGGCAGCACCTTCACAGGACAAACCCCAAAGATATATCGGAAACCTGTTAGGGGCTGGATTTAGTTTAAACCCTGCATGCAAATAACCTTCCTTTCTGAGAATGTGTTCACTTGGGAATAAGTTGGGACAGTCACCATGGTTTAGCTCGTTTGATGAGGTGTATCTGCTCCCCAGCACAATGTTCTTGCAGTTGAGCTAACATAGGTGCAGGTTCCTTTGTCTCTTTGTGGAGGGAAGAGCTGAGGTTTAATTTAAACAAAGGTCTGATTTTACAACCAAGGATTAAAGCACTCCATTGAGGTCTATTCCATTAAAGTAGCACTTTAATCAGCAAAACATGAGTGTGGACACTCTTTACATAAATCACAGTCCCCTGGTGTTAAGGACTTGTTTTGGGCATGGGGATGGCAGGGAGATGCAGCAGAACAGCACCTTCTGGCTTCTGAATGCGTGTGAACAGGGAGGGGAAGCCAGCTGCAGAATTTTTAAATGATCCTTATAGTCCTGCCTGAGGCTGGCATCAGGCTCTCAGGCAGCCATCGTGTACAAGGGCTCCATCCACCTCTCTTGGACAAGGCAGTTCACTAGATTGCAGGCAAAGAGACTTTGTAAGAACAGGCTGAAAACACTCCCTTCAGGAAGATTTGAGGTCTGAGGTCTTGATCTTCCAGCCATTACACTGTTCCCATGTGCTTGGCAGGAAGAACATGGTAAAGCAGTGTGTTTCCAAACTGAAGCCAGTAAACAATTCTCCGGTAAAACACAATGTTAGGGTCCATCCTGCCTAAAAATGCTGAGCTGTTTGTAATCCCTATGTTTTTGTAAAGATGGAAATTATTCTCTCAGTGCTAATTACTCTGTAAAAGAACTAGATAGGATGCAACTGAAAGAAAATGATTCTTCTCATGCTTATGGTGACTCAGTTAATTTTGGTATCTTTGATCAAGCAATTCGATGACAAAGCTGTTGAGAAAAATTATATTCTTTCACTGAGATATTTTGCATGGACTGTGCAGCATCTCCAAACCCAGTGTGTGCCGACACTCAAACAAGCAATTCTCAGCTTCCTCCCAGACAACTGTGCTGCCTTTATACAGTTTGGGGAAACACAGAAAAAATCCTTTCTGTTCAAAGTCCTGAAGTGTTGACCAGCGGGAGATTGACTGCTGATAGACTCTCTTGGCAGTGAAAGACGTCATAAATTACCCCAAATAACCTGCATTTCAAAAACATTATTTGAAGTATTAAAAAAGAGAGGGCAGATCAGGACAATAAGATCCCAGGAAGTCCTCAAGGAAACTTTTAGAAATGCTGCTGCCAAGCCCCCTCGGAGTTGCCAGTGTGACCTGTTGTTGCTGGGAGGCCTTGTTCTGGCCAGTCTTTGTACCCCAAACATGCTCTGGCATCAGTCTTTGAGGAGACAAACAGAAAAGGATGGGGGGGATGCAGCGGGCTTGGGAACACTTGCTGTTTACATGGAAACAGTGGTGGTAGGATCAGGAAGTATAGGGCCACCATATGGCTGCTTTCCCAATGGCCTTTTCTGACAATGAGTGCCTCTGTCCTGCCATTGCCCCCTTGTTGCAGCATCTCGGGTGTGCTAGCAGAATGCTTTTTGAGCTATTGAATTGCGGTCACAGTGTCAATATACTGTTGGTGTCAGGGGCATGGTAAGTTTTTGTGACAGGGCCAGTGCAACCCCATCTCGTTGGAGGCTTTCCAGCTGTGCTGAGACCATGCACTTCAAGGGCACCACTGCTCATTTTGCCAGTGCCGTGTGCCAGCGTGGGGAAGGCACAGAGACTTTGTTTGTGGAGTTGCTTCATCTTCACCAGTCCCCTAAGATCCACTTTTGTCCCTGTTGCCTGTATTTCTCACCCCTCGCTGGGCTGCTCCTGGGGCTCAGCTGGAGGCAGCCCATGAGCTCTTTGGGAGGGCAGTTGTGTGGTGTGCCTGCCTGCAGCAGGACACGAGGTGGGCACTGGGAATGGCTCCGGACTACAGATCAGCCGCAACAAAAGTGAAGGCAGCAAGCTATGGCAGGAATTGTAAGGGCTTATCACTTTCCACTTTATTTCCATGTGGGAGGGTAGATATAAGCTGCTGCTGACAGGGCTTCCATTTTGATTTTAACCAAATGAAAATGAATGCTTTTTAATGGAGAATTTTCTTGACTGGGTTAACAACCCCCTCCTAGTTCTCTGCTCTCAGCACCAAACTGTCACACATTAGTCCCTTCAACATGTCCCACCCCCACTATCAGTGTGACCCATGTTACCAGATGTCTGTTGTGAGGGCCTGGTTTGCAGTCCGTCAATGTCCAGGCAGTCCAAGCCTCTGCAGCTCCTGCCATGCCAGGCTTATAATTTGCCATTTCCATCCCCCAAAATTTCTAATCAGTGCAAAGAACCAAGCAATGCAAGTCACTTCAGAAAACTGCATTTGAGGTGATTCATCCATTTTTACACAGAGATCCTCGGACAGTGCTAGCAAGAAAATACAGATCTGGCTCTCCACGGTATGGAGTAATTTTTTTACCCATACCCTCCTGCTTTTTGTGTCCAACACGTACATAGTGTGTGTGACAGTGATAGTCATGAGGAAAAGGATTTCCTCATTAAGGGGTGGAAAGCAGAAAGGAGGCAGGATCCAGCATGCCTGTTAATTTTCAGAGCCATCAAGTCCATTTGGGATGGAGGAACAGTGTGTTTGGGTTTGTCAGAGCAGGGCTGTCGCAGGGATCAGAGGCTGTCCTTGGTGGCCTGTCACTGGTGAGTGATTATTGCTTTCTCTCACCTGTGTCCCAAACTTCATCTCTCATGGCTGATGCTTTCCCCTCTCTATATTCCCTTCACACGCCAGCACTCAGCCAGCAAGCAGAGAGGCAGAGAGTGAGCGCAAGAGCTGGCAGGGAGTCAATATATTTCAGTGTTTTATTACTACAGAGCTGAAGTAGCATTTAGTTGGTTAGGCTTCGCGCAGAGTGAGCAGTCTAAGTGACTCAGATATCGGGGCCAACAATTAAAGGCACAACAAAAAATCCATGGATTAATTAGCAGGTCAATGGTGGTTGAGTAGTTATTGCTAAATTACAAGGTTTGCATGTAAGAGACGGGATTGATCACTGGTGTCTGCTGGCTCCTCTGGCTGTGTGTTAGAGATGTGGGTCGGGGGGGTAGGTTCCCACTGATGAGGTGACCGTGAAGGGGGTCAAGAAAGGTAGGGGAGGGGACTGCTGAAGGTTTATCACTCCCCTACCGCAAGGACGCACATTGTGCCTGTTTAACAGAGGTTCAGAATTAATTGATACCATCTGCCAGGCCGCTCTGCTCCTGCTGCGGCTCTGTGAGGCCCTGGGGAGCTGGCAAGGGGATGGGAGAAGGGGGAAGACCCAGGGAATGAAATGGAGGACATGGTGAGCATCCTTAGAGGTGTCCCCTCTCAGCACCAGGGAAAAGGGTTTGTCTGGAGTTGTATCATGACCAGTGACAGAGTTTTGAACAGAGGCTGAAAGGGCATCGAGACCTGCACGCACTCCCCACGCTGTCATGAAATACTGGAACATTTCATAGAAAAAGGTATATATACACATATATATACACAAACCACCATTTCCACAGTGGAACACAAGGGACTTATAGACAGAGAAGTGCAAGCAGTTTCTTTCCAGCAAGGAGAGTCTCGGGAAACTATCTTTTCCCTTTTGGGGTATGGGAAAGAGGCACAAAGAGTGTCTTTCCTGGTGTAGGACTGAAGGGAAAATACTATTTGCCCACTGCCGCTATAATTAGTAGCTCTGCAGTGATGACAGCTGGATTAGAGAGAAAAAACTTACCCCTGAGGACTCCCACATAAATGCAAAGCAGGCAGTGACAGGGGGAAGAAAGAGAAAAGGAGAGGGATGTGGCCTGATGGATACAGTACTGGGGGACTCCGCTCTCCCTGTGTTGGAAGCTCACCAGATTGCACTAATGTGCATAATAATCAAGCTGTCAGAGCCCTCGCTCCAGCTCTGCTCCGAGGCAGGCAGTGCCGAGAACATTTTATCTCGTTTCCGAATGACTTTTTATGCCCAGTAAAATGCTGTTTTCATATCAATTAATAATTCAGCTAATAACACAATTAAGAAATCCGCCTTTCGCTGGGAGCCATTTGGAGGGGACGGCAGAGGAGGGGCAGACACGGCACTGGGGAGGCTTCAGGCTGATGCTGCTCTGGGCTCGTGGGTCGCTGTTCCTGTGCGGAGATACCCGGTAATTAAATGTGCACGTCAGGGAAGCCAGGAGTTACAGGTCCCGTGTCTCTCCACGTGACAGAGGCACGATGTAGCTGCTGGCAAATCACTTAACCGCTCTTTGAGCTTAAGTTTTCCTCAGAAAAGTAAGGCTTGTGCTACTTCCGTCATGTTCTGCAAAGGAACGTATCACTAAATGTTACAGTGCTGCTGGCGCGTAGACCAGGTCTTACTTATGCAAGGATATGTGCCATGCCAGGGCTTTGCAGAAACAAAATACCAAGGCTTAGTGGGTCAGCTGGGATTTACTGTCTCCTGCATACCAGCAGAAATCTCAGTGCATTCAGAGCCAGCTATTTTTATCCCGATTATGAGAGTCCAAGGATGAGGCCTACTGTGTAGATCATATATTGGTTGAGAGTATGATTATGATTAATTTGAAAGTGATACAATTATACAGGTGCAAATCTCACTATGAGGAAAGTAATCTCTTTGTAAATGTGCCATGAATGTATATTAATCTATCCTTCCTTTCCCCATACTGTGCAAGCCTGGCTGCATCTCCTCTAGGGAATTCTGTAATAGCAGCTATATTCCATTACAGTTCCAATAATGCAGCCCATGGTGGTAGATGAAGCTTGTGTGGGATGTTTAAGCGCCACTCTGTGCTATCATGGACTGGTAGAACCAAGCAGGGGAAAATGTGTCACACAGTTTCTGAACATGAAAATGCTGATTTGACTTTGCTGGTGAAGGGACGCTCTTCCTTTCTCAGGACCAGACCCTTGATATAGTCACTTTTCCCTCTGAGTTACCTTTCGGAGGCAGGTTAACTCTTGAGAATAAATAAATAACCTGTATTTAGTTATTTATTCCTTGCAAAGATTTAGTCCTGGTTGATTGATTGCTGGTCCTGGCTATAGACCTATAAATCAGTGTCCAAGAAAGTGACACATCCTTGCTGCACTCTGAGTGTTCATGAAACTGCTATGAAGAAAGGCATAATACTGCTTTAGGCCTGTATAGCTTCATCTCATCTTGCCTGAGAGCCCTCCCTTATGTCCTCTCTTTGGCTTGTTCAAGTGATAGATCTTTGCTGGACACATCTTCCTTGTGTTGTGTTTTTGTGCTTGTGTTCCACACAAAGATGCTTTGTTTTCAGGAAAATCTTGAAATGCAGGGGTGGCACTGACCTCAAGATCCTCTGTTCCCTCCTTCCATCACATGGCAGAGCCTACTTGGCGTAAACCGAGACTACCAAGGCTTTTCATTGCAGCTGCAGTTAAGATAGTACATGAGAGAACCACAGGCAGAGCGACTCAATCCATCCTTCCCCTAACAAGATCCTTTCTTGCTGCAGTTTCTTTTGGTAGACTTCAAGACCTGCACCCTGCTGTTCACAGTCAGAATAATTTGTGCCCGTCGGTGTGGTTAATGTTGTTATGGAGCTTCTTTCACTCTTTCCCTTTTTTTTTTTTTTTAATAGAACAAGATGTTGATGGAAACACCTGCTCAGTTTTGCTTTCCTTAATGAATAATCTGTATAAAATTAAATGGCACCACAGACCAATTACAACAGGGAAGAGAGAGAGTGGCCGTGCTAGGAGAGCTATCATAGATCACTCCTGTTTCTTGATATGTCAGGAATCTCCTAACAAGGTGCCAGGATGTGGGAATCACCCGGGAAATAAAGGAAAGCAGCATCTGTGTGTTTCAGGGACATCCACTAACCATATTTTCTCTCTCTGTTTGTCTTCTAGGTAAGTGAATCTTTGATTTTCCTCTGCATAGAGTACCAGTTGACTGGGGCATGATGGACTGAGAAGGTGATGTGGTCCTTGGCTCAAAGGCCACAGGTGAGGGGTGTCCAGCCTCAGGTGTTCATGGCTCTCCTGTTTGCTCGTAAGTCTTTGCTAGAAAACATATTGGAAAAAGAGATGTCTTGTGCCTGTGTGATCCAGTGATTGGGATGGTTAACCTGCATTGCTTTATACCTGCTCAGTAAGTCATTACCTGTGTTGGGGTGCTTACAGCATACATATGTACATGGTTGTCCTGGCCCAGGCTAATGGAATGCCATCTGCAGTCAAGAGCGTATCTAATCTTAGTTTGTCACCATTCCTCTCCCCCAGGCTGGTTTATAATGAGATCATTGAGCAGTTCCCATGCATTCTCTCTTTAGCATGGGTGCCAGAAGGGCGTGCTGGTCTTGGAACGGGCACTTGTGCAATTTCTGTCTTGTGGTGACTGTAGTGCCCCTGTACAGCTTCAGTGCAAGTTGTGTGGGAGCAGCAGGCTGTAGCAAGTGTGCCTGCCAGGCTGATTCCCCTTTCAGACACCACGTTCTTGTGCTGCATGACCTGAGCCTGACAAAGTACTTCTGAAAACATATTTTTATAACTCTTGTTTCCACTTGGCACTGAAGTCCTGATGACAACATTTGAAATCAAGATTTATGTCTGTATGGGCTTAGCATACAGCAAGCTGTAGTTCATTCTTGGGCTTTTCAAGTTCCTTACAGCTGCATCTGTACCATATACCTTGTTATGTACTGAGCCCATACAGCTCTCCTGGGAATAGCTTTGGGTTTGTGCATTTCACTTCCAGGGTCATACAGATAGTGTATGATTCAGGGTTGCTCCTCCTCTTTTTCAACCCACAGGCATTATGTGGTAGACCACATAATGCTGGTGTGGGAGACCAGCAAATAACGTGTTTGGAAATCCAAGTACGAGTGAACTACAGACTTTTGTGTATACGTATAAATTCTAGTCATACAGAAATAGCAAACAGACTTCATATATTAGTTTAATTCTTTTAACTTTTCACAGTAGGAGACAGTATTCAATAACTGATTTTAATTTACATTGTTTGTACAGGGTGTGTATGTGCTTCTGCTTACAATTGCGGTGTCGTGCTCCTGTTCATTTAGAGAAGCTTTTCAGATTATCTGCACTGTCTTACTGGGTTTAGCTAGCAAAATAAGAACTGCTCTTTGTTCTGGTTATGTCCAAAAACGGATGTTTATGATAACGTGGTATTTCCTAAGCATGGTCATCATTACTTAGCATTCCTGCTGGGAAATTCCTGCTGTCTCTGCAGAGGAATTCTGTTGGATGACTGAGGTTCTGTTTCAAAACAAGCAAATGGATGAGAAAACATTTTTCTGAGCAGACCAGATGGAATAATAAGGGGTTGAGAAGATGTATGGGGACTGAGTTTGAGATACAGACTTGAACCACTCAACTAAGTCTAAGGGAAAGAGAGTAAGGAACAGAAGAGAAGAACAGATAGAATTTGTATTTTGTACTACCCTGATTTTTTCCATCCTGAGTCCACCAGTTTTGCAGCTTTAATACGGCTGTTTTGTACTGCAAAGTTGGTTCTTTTTGGTGTTGTATTATCTGGGGCAGATATTACCTGAGAGACAGATTATGAGGCTTGTGCCTATTCCCTGTGTCCTAGAGGCTATGTGAGTGGAGGAATCTGTCTTTCCATAACACCTGTGTTACTGGCCTGTGTGTGCCAAGCTTTGGACTTGTCTCTGTATCAAGGATTTTCATCTGGCCATCTTATCTGAAGCAGTGTTCTGTAGGGCTCTTTGTGGCTTTGGCTAGTCCCTTTGGATTGAGTTTGCTGCAAAGAATATTATTGCTGGTATAAAGCTGACATTTCCCTCTGATGAGCTTCAGGATGTACATCACACGAACAGACGTGAAAACTGAAAAGCGGATAGTGCACTATATTAGCTGAACTCAATAGGGTTTTCAGCGCAGAAGCTGACAGACCAAAACCTAGAATCCCCACCTCCCTGACACTTTAATGTATTCAGATCCCTGTTGCACATTGTAGCCATGACAGACGATTCCAGGGCAGAGACACCTTGTGCAGCGACATCGTCACAAAGCTGTGTAATTAGTTCAGAAGCTGCAGAGCCGGAGAGAATCATCTCCTGTCCATGTTCAGATGCAGAGTTCAGCTTTTGCATTTGTTGCAGGCAAGTCCTGTTGCATAACCAAAGCCTCGACATCACAGCTGGGGATGGCAATTTCTGCTTTCCCTCTGCCCTAAAGAAAAACAGGAATCTCAGGTTTGTTCCAAAGCTGGAGGAGCCACAACAGGGTGTGACAGAGTCTTGACACACAGGCCCCAGGAACCCAGATCTTCCCTCTGCATCTCTTTCCTCAGTCAATTTGCATTTTCTCAGTAAGAAGAGCAGCCTAGCCCACACTTTTCTGCCCTCTCAGCTGTACCAGCACGTCTCTATGCAGGTCTGTACTGCTGAGCACATCCAAAGCTTCTCTGCAGGAAATCCCCCTCCGTGGTCTCTTTTGTGTTGTTACTCTTCAGCCAGATCAGTTCTCTAATCTGATTCATAGCACAGTCTCACAAAGTTCTGCGGTCACATCCTAGATGTACACATAAGGACATGTGGAAATGAAGGGAGAGAAAGGCTGCAATAGGGTTGGGAACATCTGACATCAGAGACAACTTTATTTACTGGGGTTTTTTTCAGATCCCTCATTTTTTCCTTCATAGCTCCTGCTGTCCTTTGATATAATAGTATCCTTAGTCTGAAAAGACTCAAGTTTCATGAGGTTTTGAAAACCATAAATAGATGTGGGATTTCTTTTATTTAGTAGCCAGTTGTCCAAAATCTTGGCGAATAGGAACTTATCTGAAAGGCTTAAATAAGTTCCTTTGTCACATGACCCAAAGAGCTGGCACTTTTAAGAAAACATTAAAGCTCTGGTGAAATTACATAAATCAGTTGAGCTGCCATTTGTTCAAACAGCATCCATCGATGGACACTGGGGAGTAAGGAAGAAGTCTTTGCCCGAACAGGAATATAAAAGAAATCGTCATATCATTTATGGCAGCTTCCTTATCGTTATCATTAGAGCTAATGCCATCATCATTTTCCCCAGTGAAAGCAGGGCCTCTGGGGCCTCTCTGCTTCCTGACAGTGGAGACACCCATGTGCATATTAATATGCAGCTCTGCTTATGCTAATGGCAGCTATTTGTAACATTAATATTTTTTTCCACCATAAAAAAATAACAACAATAATAATAATGCTTTGTCTTGAGGATTTGAGCTCTAATGTGCTTTGCAGGAATGGAAGAGGAAGAAAAAAGCCTCTGACCTAATTTTTTGTATCCTTGAGGGGAAGACCAAATTTGCAGATGGTGTAGGTGCTGAAATGCTTGCCCTCCTCATAAGCACTGTAAAGGTCAGTGGGGAGACTGCTCTGCCTCATGCATAAGGCGAGCAGCAACATCATTCACTGTGATTGCTCCAGATTCCTGCTGGAAGGTCCTGTTTGGACTGAATCAGCACATGGGCTGTGCTCCTCATGGTCAGCCCTCTCACTTGAGCGACACACTGGTGCTTGCTCTGGGTGATGGAAAGTTGGGGGGAGCAACCACTTATGTCTGGGTATGTCTCTGTTGAATTTTGAGTGCTCCCTGGGTGGCTTCAAGGCCAGTCCGTCTGCCCTTGCAGTTAGCAAGCCCGACAGTGTGCTTCTGGGAATACTCTCTGTGCCTGGATGTGATGTGGCATGAGGCATGGATCTGGGAGCAGGTGGCCTCCTTTTGCTCTGAGGAAAAGGTCCATGATGAATGGCACAGGTCTTGTTCCTACCCTGTCTATCCAACAACCCACCATCGTTGGTTTTGTTCTGATACCATCCCCTACAGAAAGACAATTTCATTTCCAAGTCCTTTTCAGCATTAGTTGCTGCAGTCACGGTAGCCAGTAGTTGCAGCAGCCACCCAGCATCATTCTGCTCCCTGAGGTGCTGTGCAAATGCAGATCAGGAAGGCTGGGGGTTTCTCAAGGGGCTTGCAGTTTTCCAAGTCTCTCAAGCTCTTGGATTTGGGTTGCTGAGTACCTGTTTTATTTCCAGGGTATTCCATGGCCTCTGCCAAAATGTCCCAGTGATGCAAACAGGGAATATCAGGTATAGAAGGCAGAGGGATAAACAAAAAGTAACAGAAACCTTGTCAGGTTTGCTCCTCAGCTCTAAGATGGCAGCAGATTGTTTGGTGCCATTGGGGGCAGTGGGGCAATGCCTGCCTATTCTGCAGGACAGGTGCTGAATAGCATATTGTTAACATTTGGTTATTTGATGCAAGTAAATAAAGAAAAGAAAAAGTTAAAGGATTTTTCAGGATGAGTGAGTCAGAACCTTTCACAGTGTCTGTAATTGGTTACTCTGGGAGCATATGATGATATTTAATAGGCCCCTCAGTGGTAATTGTAGTAGCCTTTCCTAATGCCTGACAAACAGTGAACATGGCACACTTTGTTACTTTAATTAAAAACTCTTTAAAGAAAATGTCACTGGTGTTCCAATAGCCCGAGGTTTATTTGGGAATATGGGGGAACTGTTTCTTGTCAGAAGAAAGACAAAGAGATGCCATTTTTCTGTGTGGAACTATGACTTGGATAAGGACCTGTCTTTTCTTACATCTTGTTTATTTAGAAGTGCCTGAATTGTGAAGTGTTTGAAGCTCCTTTTTCTTGTACTTGCAGTGGTTTATTTGTGCATTAAGTGCTTACGGTGGTATTTACTATTTTACTTTTTGGCTTGAGAGGAGAGAGTGAAGAAGAGATCACACCATCTGTTGGATCCATATATTGCAACATTTGGTGAGAGGAGAAGAAAACTACAAGGGAAAAAAAAGGCCTTAAGATTACTTCCCTTTCAAAGCTGGTATTCAGAGATGTCTCTTCTCAGTATCAGTTGTCTCGCTGCCCCAAAATATGAGACTGTCTTAAAAATTACCATGTACCTTAGAAACAACCAGCACTGTCCTCTCCAGTTTGTGCCCCACAGGAAGGGTTTCCAGATACCTGTCCTTATTGTTACCTCTATATTCAAGATATTTGGGTCAAAGCAAAGGTTAAAATTTCATGCTTTTCATTATAACCCCTCCAGGGGTTAGTAACATTATTTAAAAAAAAAAAAGGAAAAAAAAAAAAAAGCTGACATTTTCTTGAAGCCTCACGGGACATGAACATTTAAGCAGGTATCACAAAAGGAATGGCTTGTGTCCAGGTTGTGTGATTTAGGAATACTTCAAAATAACAAAATTATAGCTTAACATAAACTAAAAATTATACCATTTTTAAAGTACCCTTGTGCAAATAATGTTAAGTTTAAAAATGCACATAACTGTTCTACTCTGATGTTTGTTGTCCTTCTGTATCACAGCCCCTAAGGCATGAAAACCTGTGAGTGGACCTTACAGGAGGTGGAAGATGGGTTTGACTGTTTAAATTCCTAGCACTTTAATTTGGAAGCTATAACACTGATTCCACTGGACCTTCATTGTTCTTAAGAAGGAAGCAAGATGACCTTTGTAGTGCAGTCAAATCCTGAAAGTAAACAAAGGCCATACCTGGAGAAGAATTAACAGACGTATTGGACAGTCTTTCAGGAACAGTTAGTTGAAGGTTTCATTGGCAACAGAGGAAGAAAATGTTTCGTAGGATACTTTTGTAAAAGAAGGGGGCTTCAGCTTTCCTTTTTAAAAATTTTCCTGCAGCAAATTCTACTGTTCAGCATCCTTTTTGTAAATTTACTATTGCTGCATTGGCTCTAGCACACTTGGTCCCATTTTAGGCTTTCTGATGTAGTATGTGTAGAGTCTTCTCCCAGGGTTCTCAATTGGATACTTCCCCTTTAGAGAAAGGTCACTTATGGTCGTACTAGGAACACACTGAGAGTGATTTGAGGGTTGTTTAAATTGTCCTCTGAGGTGTATTGATCTTAGTGAAAGGAAAAGGTGTCCTCTTGTGGCAAGGAAGATAGGGCTGAATCTGCTCTATGAGGGCAGCTCTGTGGTCAGATTTGGTTAGCAAAATCTCCTGGTTTTGCTGCACAGTTCTGTCTTGAATAGATGGAGATGTTACATCCGTTTGTGTGTTCTCTATGCCTGCATTGGCAGGATTTTCTAAATACCTGTGGAGAGGCACAAGGTATTTGTCAAGTGCAGTGACATAAAAGAGATGTCGTGGAAAATTATAGCACTGGCAGTTCAGCTCTAAGGAGGGCAGTAAGTCTTTATGGATTCTCTGGTACCTGTGAGTAACACACAGTGGATTTGTTCTCTAGGCTACTGGGTGCCTTCAGGATGCAAAGAAAAATGGTACTAAAGGGAATATCTGGGTTCATTGGGGGAAAAATGCCATTGACTGTGCAGAACATACTCAAAACTCACTGGCAGTACAGCATTTTTGTGAGTCGTGCCAAAAGATGGTACGGGGAGAAGTAGGTGCAAAATGCTTGTAGGAAGGGTTAGTACAGTTGCAGGGGCACCAGTGGCAAAAGGAAAGTGCAAGGTTAGGGGTGAGGTTATTCCCCTCACCCTATAGGGGTGAGGTGTGTATTCATCCTTGTGAATGCTCCTCTTATTTATTAACCAGCTAGGGGTATCCTTGAACCGTTTATTTGTTCCCTAAGCTTTACAGGGCCTCAGCTGGGTGAAGCACCTGCCCTTATTTGCAGTGTAAACCCTTGCATAATAACGATGTAATCATCGTAGTCATAATGACCAAGTCATTCACAGCAGCTGATATGGTTTATCACATGTGACACTTTTCTAGGTGTGTATGAGCTCAAGTCGCATCCTTTCTCAAGGAGCCCTAAAAAAGTCTCTGTCCCAGGTAACTTCTCCCTGTTGACTTCTCCTTGGCTTGGCACAGCAAACACAGGGTACAAAGCTCAGTAAAAACTGTTTTCTTTCATTTGTGCACCAGAGACAGCGAGGATGGGTGTTTTGCTCAGTGTAGATCTCCTGGTTCAAAGGAATGCAGGGTTTAGCTCTGTCTCTCCACCATGTACATCAGCTCTGCAAGTGTCTGTTGCCCCCTCGTGACATGAACTCCCAGACTGGAGCTCATTTGACTCTAAGGTTAATTTTCTTTAGCCACTGGCAGGCTGATTTAAGTGTCAGCTCATTACGATGGCATTCTAATTAGAGCCCCACGATAGCCTTTGACCCTGGAAAATGACTTGGGAGAGAAGAAGCAAATTGGGTGATAAGCTTAGATACTGGCACACAGGAGGGAATATATCCTGCCTGACGTTTGTGGGTGTCAACTTCAGTGGTATCAGATTGTCCTCTGGGAAGGACTGGTTATTAGTATTTATCTCCCTAAGACAAGTTCAGCAGCACTGAATTCTCTTCCTTCAAAGGGAGTTGCACCTTCTTGCTGGGAATGGATTTAGTCCTCTCCCTTCATTTTCAAGGTGTATTTTGTGTAGTTTCAGAAGAGCTGATCACATCTCTTACTGAGTAGAAGATCAAGTCTTCACTGGGACATGTGAATTTTTTCCATGCCTACTAGGAAGAGGAGCTGATTCTTTTTTTTCCCCCCAGGGTATATAAATGGGAGGAAAAAAAAGATTCAGGTAAAATTAGTATTTCAACAGTACCTATGGATCTGCATCCACATCCTAGAAAGTTGGTTTTTTTCTTCTGTTCCCATGTGACATAGCCTTTGGAAAAAAAGTGGGGTAGTCATCCTGATCTTATTTAAAAAAAAAACTGCACAACACCAGCAATATCTGAAGCAGATCCTCTCAACAAAGCTCTTAGGAAAATGTACATTTATAGCAAATCCTGACTAGGAATGCTGTCTGCCTTCTGCAGACGGGTTCTCCTTGTGCACCTTGAATCATGCAGTTTCCTACACACCTTATCAGGAACTCCTAGCATTCTGTGTCTCCACATCTTTCCCTCTCCTGTCCTTTGATAGCTTTTATTTGCATTTTTCTCATGTCCCTCAACGATGGGGAAGTACTGGGTCTGCAATGATGGAGTAAAGAAACTTGGAGGACATGATCCTCTGGAACTGAAAGCAGTGGCAATTGGTATCCCTTTCCTGTACTCGCCATGCCTGATGCATCTGAGGATGTCCTTCGGTATTCTCAGTCTGTGGCTGGAACCCTGGCAGACTGATCCATGAAATCTCATGGTTTTCTGTTGAGCAGGAGCTAAGTTTGTCCTGCATGGAACAGGTGGGGAAACAAAACAGGGAGCAGAGGTTTATGCAAAGCATCATAGCAAGTCAATGGCAGTGTGTACTAGAATGTAACTGTCTGCAGTTGTGCTTGACTTGACCCAAGGCTCATTGAAATCATTTAAGCTTTGTTAAGAGACAGATCTTTTGATATTTGATATTTTTGAGTGTAGGCAAGATTGTTACCCTCGGAAAATACCAGTTAATTGAAACCTCGTGTGGAATTGTCACCATTTCAGCAAGGTTTTGCCAGGAAGAGTTTCACATTTCCAGGTTTAAGTGCCTCACCAAGCCAGAGAGGTCACACAGGGGTAGCCAGAAACCTGGATGCCAGATTTCTCAGCTGGGACTGGAGACGTGGGAAGGAGTCCTGTGGGAAGGACATTCTTCTGAATCGAATTGAGCAGAGGCTGAAAAACAGAAGGCTAGTGTTGCAGAGGAGTGATGTCTTGCTTTTGCATTTGGTACAGAATGGGGAGCAGGGAAGGTCGTTATCCCAGTGTGGTCTTGGCTCGGTCTGGGTGTGGAATGGGAATGGCATCTTAACAAGTTGTATGGGATAGAAGGTTAGTTTTCTGCCTCCCCCTTCTGAGGGCTAGCAGGTTGTCCAGATCTTGTCTGCAGTAAGTCCTGTGAGGCAGGACTGATTTTCAGAAGGAACAGCTGAGAAGTTAACTTCTTGTAATAACGAGGTACTTCAGTAGTGTTCCCAGCTAGCATGCAATCTTATAATTATTGGCTTTTGTGTGTGTATAGTATCCTGTCTGTCTTCCCCTCCTCTATATGCATGCAGGCATGCACTCATTCCTATCTCCATCATCTTTAACTAAATTAGAGTAAAATACTTCATTACAGAGACTTTCAGCCACGAGTGTGGGCCCCAGGGAGTTTATTTTCATACAAATGTATTATGCACAAGGTTGATCTGATCACAGACAATTTGAACTATCTCTGCACCCCCAGGAAAATTCTTTCATAAATGTAAATTATGTGACACTCCAAAGAACAGAAAACAAGACAGAAGGAGAAAAGAGAAGAGAAGAAAAGAAAGAAAGAATCTTTATGCTTACAGAAAGGAGATTATGGGCAGCTGGAGAGGTGCTGGGTCTTAAGTGCAGGATGTGAAGCTGTCAGGGCTCTTTTGCCTGCCCTTCTCCTCCTCTCACAGCGTAGCCTTCCCATCAAACACCAAGCTGTTGCAAGGTACTGGAGGGGGAAGAGTGATGCATTAAGTATGTTTGAAATTATAATAACTGTTTCCATGGCAACAAGAAAATGCCCTCCATGGCTTTTGTTTGTGTTTTGAGCAAGGAGGCATGAAGTGAAGGTTTGTAAACAGAAAGCAGCGGGAAGGGATGCAGGCAGGGGGCTTTGTGGCACCCTGCCCACGATACTGACCCACTTCAGGCACACGTGGCTTCTTTTGGTGTGTGGGGCTTTCTTCCGCCTTGCTTCAGCTGTCAGTGGCAACTTGGGCTTTGGACTTCTCCTGGGATGTGCGAGAGAGCAAAAGAGCAAAGGCATATACTTTTCCAGGTTCTTCATTACCGAGCTGCTCAAAAGTTGGTACCTATAGGACTCAATGTCCTCTCGTGAGGATGTGCAGGAATGAGCCCAGCATGCTTCTCCATGGGATTCCTCCTCTCTGCACCACCATAGGGAGCCCAGACCTGACCCTGCAGGTATCTGCTGGTACAAGCAGTAAGCATGGAGGGTGAGTTAATCCCCACTTTCACAGAATATTAATCCTCCGCACAAATTCACTGGGCAGAAAGATGCAATGTAACTGAAACCACTTTGGCTTCCCCTCTCCAGCACTGCACAGAGAGACCTATCTATTATTAAAAACTCTATTAGTCGTGGTAAGATTGTACCACTCCCTCTCACTGTAGCTGCTGAGCGTTATCTAATTGGTTTTTATTACTACGCCATCCCTGGGAGCATGTGGAGCTCAAATACACATTTGCTAAGACATTTGCGTTCACTCGTCCTCGTTGGGGATGCTTTTAAACCATTTAAGGTTTTGTCAGGAGGATTAAAAAAAGAGAGCAAGAGAGGAGGAAACTAAGACAGATGGTTCCTAGGCTGGAACGGTTGTGGAGGATGGAGACAACAAAAGGCAGAACCAAGGGAGCAGCTCAGTTTGGCTTGTGTCTCCAGCAGTTGTCCTGATGGACAGTTGGTCCTCTCTGGTCCTTCCAGCAGACAGCTACTCCAGTTTTCTGTTTCCCAAAGAGAGACACACTTGCTAGGCTCCTCAGTCACTAGCATTCCAGCTTTGTGGTGCTTGCACACAGAGCAGTCCTCTCACCATAGAAACAGAAGTGGAGTTTAGTGAGAGGGCAGGAGAGACTGTGCCCATCAGGCACAGGGCATGGCCAGACAAGTGCACCGACCAGCAACCTGTTGGCACACGACTGGTCCGTTCTGTCCCTTGATCCCTCTATTTTACCATGCTTTTTCCTCCACAAACCATCTTGGTCCTTTCTTTTTGTTCCTTTGGTCTTTCCCCAAAAACTCCCTATAAATCCTCTACAGTCCCAAAATGCTTTTGCTCTGCATCTGATAACGTGTGCCATTCTCCCTAGGCAGTATCCTAGGGATTAACAGCCCTGTCCTGTGTCACCCACATCTCCAGTGGTGGTCTCTCTTGCTGCCCCATTGCTCTTTGCTCTGCTGGTACCAGTGTTTGCACAGCTCCATCTGGATGTGTGAGGCTTGCAGGGAGAGAAGCACTGGCTCTGTGACTAATGTTATTTGGGTAACAGCATGCCACACAAATTCAAAGGTGTTTCAGTGCTGGGAGCTGCTGTGAAGCAGCTGGTGAGATTTCTGAGTCCTCCCAAGCAGGGTAGGTGTCTGTCTTTCTGAAATGAGTGAATGTTAAGGAACTCAGTTTGGTGAGGCATTTCTAGGAATGAGAAAAAAAAAAAAATCTGTCTGACCCTTTAATCTCCCAAGTAGTTTTATGCATTTTGGGCTTGGAGTCCTTAGCAATTGGCAAAAATCAGACTTCTTGTGAAGTGTGATGTAACTGCCTTTTGCATGTGAGCTGCCTAACCAAGAAAGTGTAGCAGTCGGATTCATGTGCTCCATGTAGCCATGAAACAAGCTGTAAAGCTGCATCACCACTTGCTCGGTTCAGGCTGGGACATTCTGGTCTTTGTGGTCACTGATCAAGTGAAATTGTTATGGATGGGTTGGTATGTTCGTTCATTGATTCCACAGGCACTCCTGCTGCAGATGGAGCCAGAGGTGGCTTAGCCAAGGCATCCAGTTTTTCAAGCAGGGCGGCTTCCCTCAGTGTTTTGATAGTTTTATAGTGTCTGGAAACACACACTCACATGCTAGTGAGAGCAAATGAATGGGTTTTTTTCAGATATTGACCCCCAGTGAGGCACTCTGGGGCTCCCCACACAGGCAGTGAAAAGGCTCTGCCCTGCCTGCTGTGTGTGGGCTGGCAAGGCACCCTCTCACCTTTCCTCTCTGGAAGGGGCTGTTTCAGCCTGCTTCGCTTCGCCTGCCAGCATCTCACTTAAGCATACACAGGATGTTACTCTTCCTGTGGTGCCTGTTGTGTTAATGGGATATGTTTAAAGCCAACTCCACTGTAATTTCATTTTCCTTAGGGAGAGGTGGGGAAAGCACTTTGTCCTCAGAGCTACGTCCCTGCTGCTCACTCTGTGTCTCTCTCTCTGAGTCTGCAGCATGCTCATTTCTCTCCCAGATAATGAAAAATGCCAGGAGCCAGGCGAGCCCTGGAGGGGCCCTTGTGGATGCACTGCTGCTCTGCACCACACAACTCAGGCTAAGCCCCATCTTCTCTCCCTGCAGTGGCCTCAACCACAGACTCTCCCCGCTGCCCATTGTTTGTTCTAGGACAGCTGGACCATGCATCTAACAGCAGCCTGCACCTTCAACTGGAAATCACTCAGTGCAGAAGCTTGTGATAGAATTCTTTAATGGGAGTGTGTTGCCCAGCATGTCACACCAAAGTGCTGCCGTTTGGCTGGGGCTTTGTAGGTTCTGGCTCCAGTGCTGGCATTTGCTGTACCAAGCCATTCGAGAGCTCCCCACACCAGCAAGGGACCCCTTCCCCACAGAATGGTGTTGCACTTGCAGTGGCTGAGATGGAGGGCAGTTCTCAGGGCATAAAAGAGAGGGAGCCTCTGGCAGGGGTTTTCCCCAAGGGTCCCATAGCCCTGTAATTCAGTTCCCCCTTCAGTCTGAAAATCCTCTGTCAATCTTCAAGGTTTACAGAGAAACTTGTCTGCTTTCTGGGGCACTCAGGGCTGCCTGAAATGGATGGGCAGCCAGGGGAGGGAGTGTTGTTTTTCTGTCTGAACAGTTGATGTTTTTCTGTTGTGTGGGTTGGGATATGTTGCTGGATTTGATTTTGGTTTGCTGTATTGTTGTTTGTTGAATAGCTTGGGGGGTTGTATATAGCATTGAAATAGTTGGGGCCTGAAAGGGGTGCTTTTTTCCTGGCATTTAAAATGAAATCGAAATAGATGAGACATTTTTCTCATAATTAGAGATCGTACCTAAATCAAATGCTTTAGACCTCACTCTCCTCCTATTCCCCTACTTCCCACCCCTCTCCCCCTCCTACACACATACAAAGTTCAGCTGTTCGGGAATGCAGCTGAGAATTTCCTACTGTCTGGTAAGAATGAACTAAACCTCTTTTCCTAGTTCTTCTGAAAAACCCCGACCTGCAATGTGAAGCATACCCATGGTTCCCGTGGCTGCTCTGTAGCTGGCACTCCTCTCCAGCTACAGTGTGGGTTGTTTCTGAATTACCCTAAACAGACAGTTCCCCCACTCAGAGGTCAAGGTCGGTGCAGCGATGGCCACATCCCTCTGTTGGCACTTCCCCGTGGGAATGACATTACCCCTCACTCCTCTCCCGCTCCTACTCCCTACAGCCTGTTATTAAACAAGGACAAGAGAGTAGCTTGTCTGTGTCTGTGTGTGAGAGCGTGACTCTGTCACCTGATGCATACAGATGGCTTATTAACCAATTAATTCATAGGACTAAATTGGCTAAATCAAACTAAATGACACCCAATTGCTGTACAAGGGTAGAAATGGATTGGAATAAGTGTTTCTTAAATGCCAGCCTCGTTGAGCAAAGGAATGAGTAGCAGAGGGAGGAGGGGGCCTTATGGAGGAGTGGGGGTGACAGCAGACACTGGCAGGCAGCATGAGCAGAGCTGTCCATGTCATCACGTCCTAGGGAAGGAAGTGGCTCATGAGCCCGTGGCAGTTTGTGCTGCCAAGAAATCGGATCACTCTTTTTGCTGGTGACACTTTAGGCCTGGGAATTCCTCTGGAAGGAGGGTCCCAGCTGCTGCCTCACTCTGTGTCCTGGGCAAAAGAGAGTGTCTTCTTGTGTCCCAGACTTTGGTTGAAGCACAAATTATTAAGTGAACTATTGTTGATTGCAGCATGATCTATTATTATTCATTTGTCCAAGGAGTGAGGGTTTGATTTTTCAGAAGTGCAGTCTACCTCCTCCTCTGTCTGAAGTCCCTAGGAACAAGTATGTTCATCATCCTGAAAACTGGTTCTTTGTCCTTTCTCTAACCATACCTTCAGGACTGGCCAGAGCAGCTACACACAGCTGGAATGCTTCTGTGTGCCTCACCTGCAGCAGTATTACCAGTTGCTTAAAGATGCTGCTCTCTGTTTTTTCCCTTGGCATTATTTATTTGGAGGTGGGGATGGGCTGACCTTGGCTGGCTGCTGCACACCCACCAAGGTGCTCTATCACTCCTCCTCGGCAGGATGGGGGAAGATGACTTACCAATTACTGTCACTGGCACAACAGACTAGACTTGAGAAAATTAATTTAATTTGTTGCCAGTTAATAACAGAGTAGGATAGTGAGAAATTAGAATGAAACTAAAAACATCTTCCCCACCCCTCCTTTCTTCCCAGGCTGAACTTCACTTCCAACTCTTCTTCCTCCCCCACATGCTACACAGGGGAACAGCAAATATGTCTTGCAGTCTGTCCGTAACACTTTGTCTCTGGTGCTCCTTCCTCCTTGTGCTCTTCCCTTGCTGCAGTGTGGGGTCCCTCCCGCAGGAGACCGGACCTGCTTCCATGTGAGTCCTTCACATGAGGCACAATTTTCAGGAACAGACTGCTCTAGCATGCATTCCCCATGGGTTGTGGCTTCTGCCAGAAAGCTCGTTCCTGTGTAGGCTCCACTCCATGGCCACAGTTCCTGTCAGGAGCCTGCTCCAGCAGGGGCTTTTCAAGGGCTGCAGCTTCCTCCAAAGCACATTTACCTTCTGCATTGTGGGTCCTCCTCAGGCTGCAGAGGACTCTGCTCTGGCATTTAGAGCACCTTCTCCCCTCCCTCTTCACCGACCTTGGTATGTGCAGGGCATTTTTTCTTACAATGTCTTCTCTCTTGCAGATGCTGAACAGTTATTTTTTACTCTTTCTTAATTATGTTATTGCAGAGGAACTACCTACATCACTGGTTGACTCAGCTTTGGACTGTGACAGGTTTGGAATGGCATTTTGGAGCCAGCTAAACCAGGCTTAGTCCAACATGGGAGCAGCTCCAGCTGTCTTCTCACAGAAGCCACTTCTGCAGCCTCCCTTCCCTCTCAGCCTTGCCACATAAGCTAAACAGAGTGTGCTATGAGAGACTGTTTTTCTGCATAGGAGAGAACACATTTTTTTCTGTACTGAATGCTAACCTTTGCTCTGTGTTGTGATATTGAAGATGGACTTGATAGGACTTACTGGATGACTGTGAGTGGGAGGTATTTCCTCTGATCCCTGTTCAGTTTAACAGCTACTGTGATATGTAAGAGTCATAACCTGATTTGGAATAGTGGAGGGAGTACAAAAGAAAGAAAACAAAAGGCAAGAGCTGCACATCAGAAATTACTTTTTATGTTTTATGTTGCAGTTTGAGTATTTTGCCTGCCTCAAGGCTGTATCTCATACCACCATATCAAAGCTTAGGTTGCTTGTACCACTGTTCTACCAGAGCTGATAATCTGAGCGAGGTTTCCTGGCTGCTTCCATTGGCAGGAGCTTCATCTTTCTAGTCATGACAGGGGGACTCTGTGGCTCTCCTCAAGGTGTGGTAGGGAGATGGTCCATGTGGGAATATGGGAGATGTCAAGTCCTTCCATGAAGCAGAGTCATCTAGCAACAGCTTATGGCAGTTTCTTGCTAGCAGCATCTTTGTTCAGCATGACCCAGGGCAGACTTTTTTCTTGCTTATTCACCTTGTGGTCCCTTGGTCAGTGCTGTCTCCTCCAGGCAGCACTGGAAAACTGTATCCAAGAGTGTGAGGGCATGAGGAACAGGAGCCGCTGTCCATGGATGTGCCCAGGACAGTGTTTGTTTCTGGAACTGGGACTGAGGAGGGACTTAAATGGGACTGAGGTTAGGTCTGTGTTGGTGTTGTTTGAGGGTCAGGTGGACATGGTGTGTGGAGGGTAGGGGCAATCTTTGTCTGGTACAGGACACTTTGTTGCATAAAATGCCAGCTCTGGCAGTGCTTGTAGCAGAAAAAAGGGTGAATCCTTTAGTGTGGGGCAGGAGTGGAAGATGCATCTTGGTGGTCATCACCGTGGTCAGCTGAGAAAAGAATGACAGCATGCCTCAGCAAACCCTGCAAAATCAGGGCGCTCGCAGCGCACTCCCATGCGCAGCGAGACACAGAACCTCAGAGCCCAGGACCCATGCACACACGCAGGGTGCACACACGTGCACACACGCAGGGTGCACGCTCACAGCCACGTGCCAAAAGCGTGCACACGGCTCTGGCACCCCCGTCGGTGCAGCATGAGCGGATCACGCCCAGCCATAGCCTGGAACATATGCGTTCGTGGAGTACAGCCCATTAGGAACGAAACCTGCGCGTATGCAAAACTGCCAAGAACACATTCCCCAGCACCCTGATGCTGGCTGTGCATAACCACCAAACAAACACATGCCTGACTATTATGTCAGTGTTAAAACTGCTCTTCTTCAGTTGCTGCCGCAAGATAAAGTCTCCAAAGCCCATCATGCTGCAGCATCTTTTTCAAGGCTGCAGTATACCAAGTGTATATAAAATATTGAATCATTTAGGAGATTTTCATCTTCTCTTTTTTTTTTTTTTTTTAGAAAGAAGAATGGAATTTACACTTTGTCCAGTGGCAGAACAAATGTTTTATGTGCTGGAGCCAGGACTATGGCTCTAGAGCATTTGATGCATATATTTTGTGGCTTTTTTTCCTCCTTTTTTTTTTTCTTTTCCTTAGAATCATGCCTCTGAAAAGGGTCAAATCAACCATTTGGAAGGGTAATTTTTCATTCTTAGAGCAGAATGTACTCCAAGAGCTGTGAAACAAACTTTGTCACCCTTTCATTAACATTTGTCCTCAAAAGATCCCTCACATTCTCTTGGCCCTAATAACTCTTACTATCCCTGAAAAAACAGGCTGAGGAAGGGAATGCATTCATAATTCCAGAGGTGAAGTAGTAAGTTTTATGTGGTTTCCATTCAACGAGCAATGGAGTGAGAGAAAATTTAGCCATGCACCCGCCGGCAAGCTGGACCACTCAAGACTTGTGCGGGATTGTGTTTTTCCTCTCTTCAATGCTCTACCCCATGTACCTGTTCCCTGGAGGCTCTGATCGTGCACAGAGGTTAATTGGCTCAGTAGATTGCTTCACAGCCTGTGGCTGGTGTTGGCCTGCTTTAGTTGGGAGTAACTTTTCTCTGGTTTCAAGAAGTCTGTTTTAGGGGAGCGGGATGGCCTGTGGCTCAGGACGGGCTGTTGGCTCAGGCTCTGCGCTGTACCATGGTCAGGCTGTGCACAGATTGCACCCCTCTCAAATGCCTCAGTTTCCTCGTCCCTACGGGAACAATAGCAGTACTGATTCATCTCAGAAGGAGCTAGAAAGACTCATTCATTAGAATTAGAAAGTGCTGTGAGGTCTCTGGTAGACAGGTAAGCTACTGCTATGCTCTGAGCTGTTTTTTGTGCTCCACCCCATTTATAATGATCTGGACTCTCTTGAAGTCTCAAGTAGAAGCAGGGTGATCTTGGTACACTTCTTGTTTTTATCTTTTATTAGCAGAGCTCTGGCAGTTCAGAGGACTTGCTTGGGCATGGAGTACATATTCTTTTATTGTTTCTGTGGTCCAGAACAGAACTGCTTTAGACACAAAGCAACAGCCCAGGGTAATAAGAGAAGACAAAAATTTAATTAAGAAGAAAGAAGAAAGAGAAGAACTCTCTTTTATTGCAAGAATGGAAGGGCTGAGGAGTCTTGTTGATGTTTGTCAGTGTAGTTAGGTAGGTCTGTTATTGCTGGTCTGAGAAAAAGCTCAACAGATTTTTAAGTTCATATAAACAACAGAAGGTTTTAAACAATTCTGTGGATCATACAATAATCCTATAGTCTCTGGTCTGTGCTGCTTCTGCCACATTAGGAGATGTAGCTTAGACACCTGTACAACTATTTTTCCTTCGTTCTCCATTTGCATTAATGGGTGTAAGTTGGCAGTACTCACATGTGAAGAAATGAGCATGAAGTTTGGAAATGGCTTTGTCATGAGGTTGGATAATGTAGATCCTCTTAGAACTCGATGCCCACAGATTGAGTGACACCAAGAGGATCAACAAGGATCCAAGTAAGTGTGAGGGAGTCATGTGGGATCTGCTGCTCTTGCTGGATCTCTACAAATTTATGGGTGGGGCTTGATGGGATTCATCCAAGAATCCTCAAAGAGCTCCTGATGTCATCACAAAGCCTCTCTCAATGATTTTTGAGCAGTCTTGGGAATCCAGAGAAGTCCTGGCTGGCTGGAAGGTGACGAACATTGTCTTGATTTTCAAGAATGGCAAAAAGAAGGATCCCGGAAACTATAGACCTGTTAGTCTCACACCAGTGCCTGATAAAGTTACGGAGAAGATTACTTTGGGAGGTACTGAAAAGCATCTGGAAGATAAGAGGGGACTGAGGGGAGACCTCATTGCAGTCTACAACATCTTTGTGAGGGGAAGAGGAGGGGCAGACACTGATCTCTCCTCTGAGGTGACCAGTGACAGGACATGAGAGAATGGACTGGAAGAAGATTCCCAGGGAAGTGGTGACAGCACCAAGCCTGATGGAATTCAAGAAGTGTTTGGACAACACTCTCAGGCACATGGTGTGACTCTTGGGGGTGGTCCTGTGCACGGCAGAGTTGGGCTTTCATGATCCCTCTTAATTCAGCATATTCCATGATAGTCTCCTTTCTCCCCCAATCCAAAGGAGAGGAAAATCTTTTGGGAGAGAAGTGTCAGGATTCAGCTCTATAGGGAAGTACAGTTTTCTTATCTCTCCCTGGGAAGCTGAGAGGGAGAAGGAAGGTGTTGAAAAACTGGAGGATTAGAACACAGAGAATATCAAAGTCCAGTGGGTCCTCAGACCAGACACCTCCTGTTGATCTTTTCTGAATGCTCAATGTTCCTGCGAGAGAGTGCCCTGAGACAACAAGGAATGTTGAAAGTGTCTCAGTGAGATCAGATGTCTTGGAATGTCCTTTAATTCATTAATGTTGTGGTGCAAGAAGAGGAAAAACATTCCTCTTACGCCTTTTCTGTCCCTGTCTTTGAAAGGCATAGCAGGACTCAGGTGTATAATCACATCCACACAATGAGAGGTACATTCTGAGCAAATGTATGTCTAGATGTTCATCTCCTTATTTTGGGTGTTTATTTAGTTGCAGGGTTTTTGTCACTTTTCTTTGACCTTTAGCAAACTATGTTTTGGCATTAAACACAAAGTTTCACAGTAAAATGGTGTGCGTGTGCTGTGGTGGAGAGAGACATCTTTTTATGCTAAACAACCTCTTTTGGTCTGAAAATGTTTTTCAGCAGGATTTCACATCTCTGGGGAGAGTTTTTAAGGGCAAAAAATATATAAGTATTTGTTGGTTTTTGATCAAGTCAAGGATAGAGAAGTTTTAACTTTCAATTTTATTGAGAACTGGTTACTGGTACCATGTTGCTTTGCAATAGCTTTGGAGCACATCATGTTTTTCCAAAGCACTGGATGACTCCAGGGTTGGACACAAAACTTCAGTTGCAAGAAAGAGGAGGGAGACTGACGTGTATATGAGTCTTATGAACAGCAGATCAAAGAGGCTTGTAGCTGAAGCTGAGGCTGGGAACACCATCATCTGCATTGCACTCCTGGGAAAATGAGTCACGGAATGACTGCGTGGGGTGGCAAGGTCTGGGGGGAGTAACTGGGATGCAACATGAGAAAGGAATGGTTCCCACCTCGCTTTCTGATGGCTACAGCACGCTGGCAATAACCCTTCCCGAGCTGTCTCAGCGGCATCCCGTGGGATGAGTATCTGGGTAACAAACCTGGCTGTGCAGTGCAGAAGTGGCACTTCTGCTAGGGCTGGGAGCAGAAGTACCTCCTCTGCAGTAGGTGGGGATAACTGCAGTTTTGGGAGGGGACCCTGGTGTGCTGGCCACGCATGCATCACTGAGCTTCCCAGTGGGTGTTTTTAACTTGGGCTCGCTGGCGGCATCATTTCCACTGGAGAGGTTTTAAACACTGCTTGTCTTGGGCAACGCCAGACAGCATTTAATGAAGAATGAAGGAAGCAGGATGTTTTTGTATTGTGCTTTCTGGGGAAAAGAACTGTCGCTATAGGAGAGCTGAGTAGCAGCAGGGATGGGCACCGTGCTACTGGTCCCAGTAAGCTAGCAGTCCCAGTGCTCAGCTTTTGACTGAGCGGGCTGCAGGAGGGTAAGTGACAACATCCCATGCATCGCTGCAGTGTGAAGACTGTATGAGGAAAGGAGAGGGGGTTCACAGCTCCCCACTGCCTGACTATGACCAGCAGGAGAGATGCAATATCCAGCCACGCTATGAATACAGAATTAGAAAGTGTGTGGGGACTATTTCAAATGCAGTTGAGGTTTTTTTGCTGTCTGTACTTCTTCCTCAGGGCACAATACTGCTCCTTCACAGTCCTTCGTACCAACCTGCCCCTCTCCTGCTTCTCAGCAGAGCGAACACTGAAGCACAGTGAGACAGCTGGCAGGCACTCTGCCTTTCCTCCTTCCCTCCTCCTCTCCCTGCCAGTTTTGTCCTTCCTTGCGTGTTGTGGATGAGTTCTTTGGGGTCTTTCTTTGACTTAGTGTGCGTACCCAGCACAGCACAGTGAGAGCCTGGCCCCCTGTTAGGATCTGAGTGGATAATGATGGTTTCTGCCTCCATTTCTGCTGAGTCTGCGGGCTGCATTTTGTCAGCTGCATAGAGGCACCACTGCCCGTAGCTAGTGTTGTTACCTGGAGTCCACACCTGGAGCTGCTGCTGTTGATCTGCCGTGGATTTTTTGTTTGTTTGTTTGTTTGTGCCGATAATGGAAATGTCTTAGTACCTGCCAATTATGCTAAAAAAAAAGAGGCAGCAGTAATCTCCTCTCTCTTTTTCTGTATCTCTCCATTTTTTCTCCTCTCCACTGGGACAGAAGTAAATAAAATGCTTGATAAAATTTAGGCTTTATGTGTATGAGAGAGATACTTATTGTGGTGAGCTGGATTGAAGAAATGAGATTTGCATAGATATGGATGGATAAAAAGGATAGAAGATTGGGAGAAGAATGCTTGAATACTGAATACCTGAAAATGTATGGAGCTGAATGTATGCCTGAGAAAACTGTCTAGACTTCAGCAGAGTTGTACTCACTTGCATCCACTCTGTTCTTAGCCCCTTTTTTTATGTTTAAATCACATTACTAATTTTGTCTAACTCCCCAGGTGTCTCATCTGAGGATGTTCTTTTTCATTAGGGTGTGAGAGGAGAGAATTAGTGTTCAGTGTGCTAGAGGTACATCACTGCTGCAGAGATCCTGTGGTGCTTAGCAGGGTGATGGTAGGGCAGTACTCTCCTGGA
This sequence comes from Oreocharis arfaki, assembly GCA_013398015.1. NCBI lineage: Eukaryota > Metazoa > Chordata > Aves > Passeriformes > Paramythiidae > Oreocharis > Oreocharis arfaki. The sequence continues at coordinate 425,918 of VZRR01009795.1, read as the reverse complement.
GACTTTGGAAAACACCCATTGCTTGTGATAATTAGAATTGGAGGAAGTCCTGAGAAGAAGCCTGTTATCATGAAGTTTCCTGGGCTGCAGACAAATGGTAGGAATTTCTCAGAGTTCTTGATTTTGCATTGAGAGTCATCCTCAGCTCTGGAGGAACTGAGACACAGGCCAGAGTCAAAGATTCAAGCTGGACTATGTAGCTTCCTCTTCACAGCAGTACCTGCATTTTTGAATCATATGTAGGACTATCATGGCAGACTTTTCCAGAAGCTGAAAAGATCTTGAGAAGACTTCAAGGCATTTCACTTCTTCCATGTTGCAGCTGGTACTGCATAGGCTGGGAGGTCTGACATGGAGGTTTGGGTTGGATCGATAATAATTTGACTCAGAAACCCAGCTGTCATGATGGTTGGGAGCAGCTACATCAGGGAAAAGGGGGAAGGTGTTGCATTTGGGTAATCTGATCCCATACTAAGTCTCATCCCTAGCAATGAGAGTCAGGAGCTAATTTACTTTTTGAAGCTTTAATGTATCTTCAAAAGTACGCTGTCAGTTATTGTCACAATTCTGGATGTTGTGATGTGTCTCATTTCTGCCCCTTCTGGAATACTGTGAGAGTCTTCCTTTCAATTATTTCCTTTAGCTTCCAGTCCCAAAGTCTAATAATGTAACATGTGGAGAGGGGGAAAAAATGCAGAAAAAAGGTATTCCAGCACCTTTGAATTCAGCTTTTCATTTAGCTCAATGCCTTTATAATCCTTATTTCCTAAGCTTGGACAAAAGTCTAAACTGATGAAGAAAGGTAGCTACCTACTTTTCATGTGCATAGGTGCTCTGGAAAGCACATCTGTCATCTCTCCAGGACAGCCTAAAACCTAAGAATTCAACACATGAAGAGTTTTCTTCCACCTGGCTGTCGATGCTTTGTGGCCACATCTTTGGTGCCCATAGCCAAGCAGAAAGAAGGGTTTTTTTCCAGCTCAGCCCATATCTGGGCTGCCCTGTTTGTAGTCTTTCCACATGATAAACAGGCTAATTATTTTACAGGGTAAAATGAGAAAAGGAGAAAAAGAAAAGGGGGACACAGGGGAAAGGATCAATGGACAAATTGAAATGTCATTTCCCAGCCTGCAGCTGGATGCTGACGCCTCTCCTGTCTCTCTCCCACCCTCTATTTTTTTCCTTACCCTTTTGGGTTTTTTTTTTGATTTGGTTATAAAAGCCAGGATGTAATTGGAACTGGCACTGAAATCAAACAGCATGACCTTGCCAGGTTTCTTCCAGTCCCACCACACCATCCTTGCTGGCTGAGGGAAATAAAAGACAGTGGAGGGGGAAGCAAGGGAGGGCTGCAGCGCAGGGAGTCCCCTGGCAACTCGGCTGCTTGCATGCCTGTCTTTGAAAGGCTTCTCTTCTATGCATCTCTTATTTATTTAATTTTTGTCCAAGGCAGCCAAAGTGCTTTGGGGACCAGGGGGTGACAGCAGAGCACACAAGCATCTTTTTCTTAGGAGCTGACACATAAAACTGCTGTGGGAACTGAGCAACGTAGGCTGCCAGCTCATGAGAGTGGTGTCAGCTTGAAGGAGCTGGGAAAACAAGGGCCTTGATGCCTTGACCTTCTTGGCCTCTCTGGAGCTAGGAGGAGCAGTCTCTTATTTCCAAGTGCAAGATGAGTGTCTCTGGCCGTGCTCCCAAATTCTGCCCTGTAGCAGCACCCTTCCAGATGACTGAGCCAAGAAAACTCATGTCATCTGTGAGCCAGGCATTTGCTGGGGCTCAGATGTCCCCAAGGAGAAAGTTTAGTGCAGATTGTTTACGGCTCATCTGCTCAAGAGCAGGTCTTGTTCTTAGGAGGGCTGGTTTCTGCTCTGTGCCCCAGGCTGGGTCCTCATTAAGCTTTTCAGGAGGGTCCTATGTGCACACCTTTCTTTGCTCAAACCCTGTTCTTTGGGGGAAGAATTTTGACAGGCAGGCAAGTGTAGTGCATTTCCAGGGGTCTCCAAGTTCTGGAAGAGAAAGGGCACAGGGTGGCTCAGTACAGTGGGAAGCAGCCCCTGAGTTCTAGTGTGGAGATGCCTGGATGCAGTGCCCCTAGAGTGGGGCTAACCAGAGCCCTGGAACAGCCCAGTTTTGGCATTGTGAGGATCTCATTGTGAGAGGCATTTAAAGTGTGAGCTCAAGGCACATAAAACAGCAGGGAACAAATCTACACTAAATCAGTCCCATCGTTGGTGCCCTCACACACGGCCAGGTCTGCGGTGTTAGTTTTTACAAACTGGAGTAGGAAATGAGGATGAAAGCGAGACAGCAGTGGAGGAATGCTGCAGGACCTCAAGGGACAAGACAGCAAGCTTGTTTACAGGCCACTGAGAAGCTGGGTTTGGAGCAAATAGTGTTTGGTGGGGTTGATAGCGCCTATATAACAATATCCCCATCTCCCTTCTCCATTCTGTTTGTACACTGCATGCCCATTAGATCACTCTGAGTTTACACAGAAACTGCTGAGGTAAAAAAAAAAGATAAAAATAAAAGAAATATATATATATTTTATAAGCCTGTATTTCTGTGTTCTAATATGAATGAAACATAGAAAATGTGAGTGAATGGAGCTCCCATAGGAGAATAGGTAGAGAAGCTTGAGTCAGCAGAAGCAGAGCAGAAGGACAGCAGAGGTTTATGGAGGCCTTGATATCGCCTCGTTGAAAACAGTGATTTGTGAACTCATAGAGATGAATAATATGGTTCACTTCAGTCACTGCTTTGCAGACTCAAGCCAAATTCCAGCATGATACTTGAGGTACTTTCGGTACATGATGGGATAGGATTTGCTTTTGGGAATAATTCAGACGTAATGCTGTGCTCAGTCATAGTAGAAGGGAAGTTTCCATGAATTTTAGATTGATCGGATTCAGGCTCATAAGTGAACAAACACATCTTTAAATTGTGATGTACCTTTTTCTGCTACTGCTGCTTTGCTGTGGTTTGGTTTTTTTTTGCAGTTAGCACAAATTCTTTGATTTGCCTTTTCTTTGCTTTCTGTTCCTAAACAACTCTCGCTTTCAGATGATCAGGTGCTTGTGTCTTACTGCAGTTTTGGGCTGAGCACCACAGACTCTCCTGTGTAAACATTTGCAAAATTAAGTTTTATTCTCCCAAAGGAATGATTTCTGAAGTCAAAGAACACCCTTCTACTATGAACATCAATGTAATTAGTGAGATTTCGCCCTGTGCAAAATGCTAAATGCTTTCTCCCAGCAGGTAGCACTTGCTGGTAAATAAGGCAAACGGTACATTTTATGAACATCAGATCAAATTTGTCAGTGACTATGCTTTGGCTGCACTTAATTCCACTTTAACATCCCCCTCTGCACATATTTGGCCAATTTAATTGTATGGCAAAAAAAAAAAAAAAAGAAAAAAAAATGGAGTTCAGCGTTGTGGAAATATTCATAGAAACTGAATCATAGACATTCCACAGAGAATATTCAACATAGAAGCATTTGTTCATTTGGCCAACCTTTGCAATTGTCAAAGAGAATCAGTCTTGAAGTCCCCTGAGCCCTGATTTGACTTATCAGAATAAGCAGCATCAGATTTTCAATTGAAAAGTAAGGGAACCACTGTAGTTGGTGAATAATATCACGTATTTATCAATAATAATGATTAGTTTATTCCCTAAAGCATAAGGTAATATAGTCCATGTCATCAGCCCAGGTAGTTTACATTTTGATATTTTGGTTCTCCATGTAAATATGCAATTCTTTGCTCCACTTTACTAAATTCTTGGCTTTAATGTAATTTGCCAGTGAGTTCTCTTGCATAAGTTCAGTGTTCTGTTAAAAAAAAAATCGCTAGTAAATTTGTAATCACCACCTTTCAGCTTCATTAACTGCTCATTTTTTCTTGCATTCTAAAGAAAAAAAACCTAGCTCTTCACCTCTATTCTCCATAATATTCACTATTTCATAGACTTTATCACACCTCCTCTTATTTGTCTTCTCTTTGATACAAACATCCACCCCTCCTTCTATTCCTGTTTCCTGTATGCATTTTTCCACTCCTGTTATCATTCTTGCCACCTTTCTAAAGAGGAGGCTGAAACAATACATTGTGACTTATCTGGCCACTAGTCAAACCATCTGGAATTTCAGACTTCACCTTAGAGGGGGAGGGAAACTGGGTGGGGGGGAATCCATCAAATAAATTGGAAAAACAAATACATTTATTGAACTCACCATCTGGTAGTGCACATTCCACCAGCGGAACAAAAAAAAAAAAAACCCACCAAGCTAAATTCAACAAATCAATTATTCATTGTGAATTATTCACTAGCTTCTATTCCAAACACTGCCAAGATATGTTTGTTTATTTTCATTTGGAGTTTAAAAAAATCCATGGCAACATTGCTGTTTGTCTGTGTTCAAGCACAAAGAGCAGACCTACACTTCTGTTCTGGATGCCTTCATTTAATCAAAGAAAAGCAACAGAACAAGAAAGAACAAAAGCAAAGTTCTCAGAAGAGAAAATAGCATGCGTCTGTAACGTATCTTTTCACTGTGTCTGATAAAATGGTAGGTGTTGCAGGTGGCCAGACTGTTTTGGAAATACTAATGTGAAAAATGCAGGAAGAGGCGCTGTATCTGGTGCATCTGTATTAGGGCACCACCTGACACGGACAGTGTTTGTGCCACAGCTGAAGAAAACAGATGGATTGGTTTTTACTGGAGAAGAGCTTAATAAACTGGTGTGGCTGCAGGTCAGGGTTTACTTGCACTGTCAAACTGGGGAGTAGAGGATGGGAGAAGAGAGAGTTTGAGCAGGTGATATGGGAATAGGAGGATTAGGAGCATGCTCATCTGATGTGAAGCTGCCATGTGCTTGGGCTCAAGTTCCTCCCTGGTTTGGTCTTTTCTTATGGCTCCACTTGTGCCATAGGACTGCAGTGGGGATCTGAGTAGTCCAAGGCAATGGTGATTTGTAATCTTCTCTCTGGTTTGCAAGCTTCTCCAGAAGCCATTTGGGGAACTGGGAGAGCTGGGCAGCCCAGGGTGGCGTGATTAGATCTGAGGAGTGAGCAGAAAGGACAAGGTGAGAGCTGGCCATCCATGGCCCTCATCCTGCTGCTCTATTGGAAAGTGCAGCAGTAAAAGAGCTATTCCTTTTTTTTTTTTTTCTTTTTTT